>CANYBF010764585.1:0-13692 GCA_948192965.1 Dalechampia spathulata
AATTTATTTTGTATAGTAATTTATATTAAACAAAAATACATTTTATTATTTATATTTATTAGATTAATTTTTATATTTAATTTTGATAAATTTCAAAAAGTAATTAATAATAAATTAGTAATATTTATCTTTGAATAAAATTTAATAATTAAAAAAATAAATAAAATTAGTAATTTTAACAAATAGAAATAAAATAAATAGTGTTAATATTTGAATACAAATAAGTAATATTTAACTTTGAATAAAATTTAATCACTGATAAATATAGAAAAAATGAGTAGTATTTATGTTTAAATTTTACATTAATTTACATTTTTAATTTATTAATTTTTAATGTTATGTTAATTAATATTAAAACATTAATTTTCTAATTTTAATAAGATAATTACATAAAATATAATATAATTTAATATTGTGTTAGTTAATATTCAGACATTTATTTTTCAAATTTAATAAAATAATTATGTAATACATAATTTAATTTAATATTTTGTTAATTAATATTAAACCGTTCATTTTTCAAATTTAATAAGATAATTACGTAAACTATAATATAATATAATTTAATAATATACTAATCATAATTAATATAAAATAATATACTAATTATAATTCATAAATTTATTTTGTATAGTAATTTACATTAAACAACAATATATTTTATTATTTATATTTATTAGATTAATTTTTAAACTTATTTTTAATAAATTTTAAAAAATAATTAATGATAAATTAGTAGTATTTATCTTTGAATAAAATTTAATAATTAATAAAAATAAATAAAATTAGTAATTTTAATAAATAAAAATAAAATGAGTAGTATTTATATTTGATTAAAATTAGTAGTTTTTAAGTTTGAATAAAATTTAATAGCTAACAAATATAAATAAAATAAATAGTATTTATCATCAAATTATGCATTCATTTATATTTTGAATTTATTAATTTTAATAGTGATATAACTATTTAACATTATGTTAATTAATATTAAAGTATCCATTTTACAAATTTAAAATATAATATAATATAATATAATAATATACTAATCACAATTAATAAATTTATTTTATTCACTAATTTATATTAAATAAAAATTTATTTTATTATTTATATTTTTTAAATTCATATTTATATTTAGTTTTGATAAATTTTAAAAAGTAATATTGAAATTAAAATTTTTTAATAAAAGTATAAAATAAAATACTAATTACAATTAATAAATTTATTTTTTTACTAATTTATATTAATCAAAAATTTATTTTATTATTTTTGTTTATTAGATTAATTTTTATATCTATTTTTTATAAATTTTTAAAAGTAATATTTATCTTTATGTAAATTTTAAAAAATAATATTTATCTTTGAATTTAAATTAAAAAAGTAATACTTATCTTCATATAAATTTTAAAAATAATATTTATCTTTGAATTTTTAAAATCAAAAGGGGAAGGGATAGACTTGTCTTTTCACCTCCGCCTTCACACTTTTAATATGTATATGATATGATATGAAAAAATATAAATTGTCAAATTTTTGTTGATAAATATTAAAAAGGTTATTCTAAGAAGTATCTTCAATGCATGTTAATATAATAATTGCTACATCATAATCATTTATACATATTAGTGTTAGACTCATTATTTTGATGTTTATGTTTAACAAATCAATTTAAATTAATTTAAATGAAAAAAATAGAAAATGTGAGTGGTACGGGTGTACGTATTCAGGTACGGGCATACCACAGTAATAGTTTGCATTGTACGGTCATACAGTTGGTCGTACCAGCTTTCACTATTTGAATATGAAAAAGTTGTTTAGTACGAGCGTACCGGTCTGGGTACGGGCATACCATTATTTATATGATGAGTCGTATGACCGCACGGATTGGTCATACCACATGCCATTTCATGCAAGTATACCAAATGTATGGTACGGTCGTACTACAATCACTGCCTAAATTGGTATTTCATTTTAGGTAGTGGTATAGGCGTACATGATCTTGTACGTCTGTATGCGTCTTTTGCAAAAAGATTTTAAAGCTTTCTAATGGATCTATTTCTGTAATTATTGTTGTCTAATGAATCTATTTTCTTTAAAGTGTATTTATACAGCAATTTGATTCTTCTCAAGTAAGTAACCTTGTTGAAAACTAAATCATACTTGCAATTTGATTCTATCTCTCTCTTTCTTATTCCTTCACAACCCTAATCTTTTCATTTATAATTTTGGGTTGATGTGTGTTAATGCTTGGGTATTATTGTTGTAATTGAGAGTTAAATATTGTGAATTTGATTGTGATTATAAAGATTTTGAGTGTGAACCTTGAAAATATTAAGGATTGAATTCTTGTGACAAGAATTCTTTTGTTGTATTTGTAAAGTGTTTAGTAGAATCATAAGTTAAAGACTTGACAGAAGTGGATGTAAACATGTTGAAGTGTCAAATCATTATAAATTGAGTGCCTTGTGTTGCTGTTTCATCTCGGATTTCAAATAATATGTATCAAATATATGCTTTTTGATCATAAACTTTTTTAAAAATTAAAATTAAATTAAATCACATATTTTTATGAAAATTATTTCTTTTCCATATTAGATAAAGAAGTAATTTTCTTCATTATTTATATTTTTATTTAATAATTTTTTTTCAATCTACATTTTTTCATGTATTCATGTATGTAAAGAAATGATTATAAACAATTAATTAAAATTGTAAAAAAATATAGTAAATATTAAATAAAACATCATTTGTTAAATAATGAATAAAATACATTGAGATATTAAATTTTATTATTAATTAAGTTAAAACTATATGTGAAATAATGTAGAATTATTAATTAAAAAAATGAATATATAAGAATTAATTTTTAATTATTTATTATATTATTTTTTATTTAAAAGCCTAGTGACTTTTTTGAAAATCGAAGGTAATTTTTTAAATTTTCCCATTTTTTTTATGTCAACCCATATGGCCAAATTAGCTTAAATACTTGCAATTTCATTTTAGGATAAAATTGGAACATTTTTTTAAAAATATGTTAGAAGAAAATTGAAATGATTTAAAGTCAAGGATAAAGAAAATGAAAACGTGATTAAAATTACAGATAAATTAGATCATTAGCCTTAATCGTTTTCAATTTACCAGGTTCGATCCTTCAACTAAGCAAGAGTTAAATGATTAATAGGTCAATTTTAAGCATAATAAACACATTTTGTATCTTGTGGATCTCTTTACAGATGAATGAATCACTACCATAACTATCTTATGTGTTCCTCGTTATGAAATATAAAGTTATGTTGCATTTTTCTGAATTTTTTGGCAAAGCTTATTGAGATGATATTTATATGAATATATTTCATGATCTCGTATATAAATAAAATCAATGAATCATAGCTAAAAAATATATATATTCGCATTATATTTCCATCTCTTATTTGAACCCTCTAGAATTGGATCACCAGATTAAAAGAAATGTTCAACAACCTGCATACAAGAACTGATAGCCAAAAAGGGTGATAGCCAAAAAGGGTAAGTGGAAGTTTCAGATCCGAATCCATTATCTTGGTGGCAAACATATCATATCTATATCTTATTTAACTAAATCCACAATGTTTAGAAAGGCACGGCTAATGTGCTAGGGGCACCAGGCTCTATCCTCTGGACCTTTTTCCCTCGAAGGCAGGCAACATTAATGAAGCGTGTTGTCAAGGGATAAAATTATCTCACATCACAAAGAAACATGCAAGATTTTGGATTTATAAGTAGGAGAGCTGCACATCATAATAGATATATTTTTTAAGAAGAAGGGTAATAACTCCTAGCATGACAGCCCCTTTTAAGGGCTTAGAAGTGCCTAATAAGGAGCCTCAAGCCATGCACCTAGTTGCACCTAATATTTCTTCCAGTTTATTTACAGGCCCAATAGATAGCTGGGCTGTTTACAGAAATATGAAAAATTGTTTAAAAATATGAAATTCAAAAAATTATTTTTAAAAATATAAAATTTTAGAAATTCATAAAAAAGATATCATATACATAAAAAAATATTAAAAAAATATTATTTAAGTATACATGAAACCAAAAGTACTAAAAAGAAGTTATTTAAGATTAACATATCTTTTATTATTTAACTATTATTAATTTCAAACCATAATTTTATAAGAAAAATGTATTTTATATTAAAAATATATAATACAAAAATATATATAACAAGCTAAAAATACAAAAAAATAAAAAATGTATTTTTTAAAAAAGTTAAAGAATAATTTGAAAAAAACATGCAAGTTACAGTTTTATAACTCTATATTTTAAAAATATTTTGTTAAATTTCCATATTTCCATAAATTTCTCTGAATAATTTGCAATAGAAAAATAGAGTTAAAACTGAAAAGAAAAAGGCCGGTCCAACAGGTGAACTAGGGTTACATAATAACTTATTCCTTGTGGAAAATAAATGAGTGAATTGTTGTGGAAAATAAAAGGATACTTGGAGCCCTTGATCTGCAACGAAAAAAATCAAATCAACAAGCTGTTATTTGTAATGAAAAAAAATCAAATCAACCAATTTTCGATCTCAAATGAAAAAATCAAAATTATCAATAACATATACATGAGTTTGTGCATATTCATACTTCAAACTCAATCAACATTCATAATAAAAAAAGAAATCTTATCCTCACTTTATATATCAATGGTTATGCTTATAATTGAGCATTTTTTATTTTTATTTTAAAATATAATTTATATTTATTTTATATATTTTGCTAATTTATTTTTAGTAATTCATAATAAAAAAAGAAATCTTATTTATTCATAACTAGTTAATTATCAAATTTGATAAAGTTTGCGCATGAAATTTGTATTTATTCCAAAATATGATGATTTTTTTTATTAAAAAGAGAACTGAATAATTGGAGGCCGCTGCTGTTGGCCATCGCATAAAAGCCTTGACTATAACAGGATTTTGAGAGACTTGCCATCAGACAGGAGGCGAAGACGAAGACAAGAATTCGGAGCTCCGATGTCATTATGTGTTGGCCAATATTTAACGATAAAGAGAAACTAACAGTCATTGAAAATGGAATGACAATGTTTGGCTGCGTTTTATCAATTTAATGTATCAAAAGTATCTTGTTTCCACATAATTAGGAAGCTATTCTACCCTCGTTTTTGATTTTCTGAAAAGCTAATTTCATATAAAAACAAATATTTACTCATTTTTATTTATCGAAATAAATACAAAAAATTAAATAATAATAATTTTAATTTATAAAATCCATTTTTATAATTTTATATAAAATAATAATAATTTTAATTTTTAAAAAATATTTCTGTTTAAATTTTTTATAAAATAGTAATAATTTTAATATATAAAATAATAATAGTTTTAAATTTTAAAATTAATTTGTAAAAATTAAAATGTTACCTAATTTTATGTAAAATAAAATAAAAATAAAATACTAAATGGTAATACTTTAATTTATAAAAAATAATTTTGATATCATTTTATAGAAAATCATGATAGCTTTAATTTAAAAGCTATATTAATTTACAAAAACAAATTTTTATCTGTGAAGTAAATAATTGTAAAAAAATTAAATAATAATTGTTTGAATTTGTAAAATTAATTAGTGTAAGTTTCTTCGGTGCTCTTCATCTCCATGCATGCCTAACTTGAAATGGTTTCCAAGACATCTTCCTTAATTGACATCCATTGCATACACCAATAGTGTCTGGAATAGTACAAAGACCTTTCACCATGTTCTTGTCTAATAAAGATTTCAAGCTTTGAAAATATGTTGTGATGAATATTTTAAGGATATTCTATCTTTGATCTTCACACAAGCAAATTTTTATTACAATCCTTCTAAGTGACATCTGGATCAAATAAAATTAAAAAAAATGTCAAAGTTAATAAGCTCTTATAATATTAACAAGTAATTTGTTTGATTGCTAATTTTTATAATAATAATTAACTATTTTTATATTGTTATTAGAAAGTGAATTTTTTAAAAGAAAATAAATTTAAAAACCAATTTAATATAAATTATTTTAGTATGCATATTAAAAATAATGATTACAAATAATAAAAAAATATACGTAAAATATTTTTTTATTGAAATTGATATTATATATATATATATATATATATATATATATATATATATATCAATGTTTATGTATATTATTAATTGGATATAATACAAGAAACATTAGTATTCAAATAGAATTCACTTATATATATATATATATATACAATATTGTGTGATAGTAGCCCACTTCTTTTGAAAAATTTAACTGGGAGAGGTCGGCTTAAAAATAGCAGACAAAAAAAAATGCTTGAAATTGACGGAAGAATCGGATGGGGTTAACAATAATAGAAGCAAGAAGTAGCCAAATGATATTTGCTAGTGACACAGTTAATAGCCTACGTGTATTACTTCCACAGTGATTCACTTTTATCATCTATAAATACCCATGCATGCAATGCTATCTCATATCTGAAACAATAACTACTTCCACAATCACTTATAAGCATTTAAGGGAAAAACAAGAAGATAAAACCATGAAGATTTCTAGTTTTCTTCTATCTTTTCTTGTAATGGCCATGGCTCCCTCGTTCGTTGTGGTCGCTTTTGATCCTAGCCCGTTGCAAAATATCTGTGTAGCAACCGAATCTTCTGATCATTCGTGTACTAATATATGTTGAAAATATGGACCGGATAAAACAAGATCACAACTAAAATTTGAGAAAATAAAAGATATAATACACAGATTTATGTAGAAAATTCCAAACAAATTAGGGTAAAAATCACGGATAAAGGATCAAAGAATTTTATTAAAAAGAAAATAATTTGGAGTTACAACATAACTCAAAAATACTCTCAAATATTTTTTCTTTTTCTCTCCCTTTTTTCTCTCGTATTTTGAGATGTTTTTAGATCTGTGGGATGGATGGCTGCCTTAACATCCCTGCCTATTTATAGGCAGAGGCATGCTGTACAAAATCGCGTAACAGCTGCAAATTAATTATTTTTTTTATATTCAAAGATTTTGGTGCCTACCACAACTGTGCACAATTGTGCCCAGTTGTTTTTCCTTTTCCACTTTAGCGGCGCCCACACTTTTGCAGCTCACAATCTCTCACTTGAAGATTTGATTGAGGATCAATCAGATCTTCACACTATTCTTTCATCTTTGTCTTCCATGCTGCTTATGCTTCCATCAGACCACTAGATGATTGACACCACACAAACTTGTCAGTGTTAACTGCTTTTGTCATAAAGTCTGCCAGGTTGTCTTTAGTATGAATTTTTTGCATATCCACTGTGCCCTCTTCCACTTTCTCTCGAACAAAATGATACTGGACTCATATGTGCTTTGACTTGGAATGAAAAGCTAGATTCCTTGCAAGATGCAAGACACTCTGACTGTCATAAAACAAAACCATCTTTTCTTGTTCATGCTCGAGTTCCTCTATTATCATTTTCAACCATATTGCTTCTTTACTAGCTTGTGTAGCTACAACATATTCTACTTCTATTGTTGAAGTTGCAACTGACTACAGTTTTGATACCCAGCTTACAGCTCCACCATAAAGTGTGAACACATACCCTGTTATGGATTTGCTTCTATCAAGATCACCTACATAATTCGAGTCAACATATCCTTTGACAATAAATTCTGATCCTTCATAACACATAGCAACATCTGAGGTCCCCTTAATGTATCTTAGGATCCTCTTCATCGCATTCCAATGCTCTCTGCTAGGATTCGCCATATACCGACTCACTGCTCCCACTACATGTGCAATGTCTTGTCGTGTACAAATCATTATGAACATTAAACTCCCCATTGCTGATGCATACAATACTCGAGACATTGCCGTCCTTCCTTCTTCATTGCTAGGACATATATTGGAGGATAATTTGAAACTAACAGGAAGTGGGGTAGAAATTGGCTTACAGTCTTGTATATTGAAGCATCGTAAAACCTTCTTCAAATAATTTTTCTAGGAAAGCCAATCTTCCTATTGCTTTTGTCTCGGTGAATTTGCATCCCTAAAATCTTTTTTACTGGTCCGAAGTCCTTCATTTCAAATTCCCTAGCCAACTACGCCTTCAATTCTTCAATATGATCTTTGTTTGGGCTTGCTACCAACATGTCATCTACATACAACAGCAAGATAATGAAATTACTATTACCAAACCTCTTAAAATATGCACAAGAATCTGAATTCAGTCTATTGTATCCAAGACTCATGATGAAGGAATCAAATCTCTAATACTAATACCTTGGCGCCTGCTTTAAGCCTATAGAGATTTGTTTAACCTACAAACCAAGTTCTGCTTTCCTTTTTCTTTAAAACCTTATGGTCGGAGCATATAAATTTCTTCTTTAAGATCTCCATGAAGAAAAGCTATTTTCACATCTAGCAGTTCCAAATGTAAGTCAAATGTAGCACACATTGCCAAAACTACTCGAACAATTGTCATTCAAACCATATGAGAAAATATTTCATTAAGGTCAATCCTCTCTTTTTGAGCATAGCCTTTCACCACCAATCTTGCACGAAACCGCTCCACTTGATCATCATTATTTCTTTTGATCTTAAAGATCCATTTATTACCAATGACCTTTCTTCCTTGTGGCAATGTTATGAGCTCCCAAGTGTTATTCTTATGCAAAGCTTCCATTTCTTCCTACATTGCTGCTATCCACTGAGATGCATCTAAACTGTTCATTACTTCTTGGAGAGTTGATGGCTTCCCTTCTTCAGTTAGAAGATAGTATGCAACATTACTACCCATAACATAATCATTATGCTAGGATGATATTGACTTTGCACATTTTCCCTTTCTAAGATCTACCTCTTCAGACTCAATTGACTCTGCTTCCTCGTGCTCTAGTGCTACTTCAGAAGAATCTCTTTCTGTAGACTTCTTTTCCACCTGTATAGCTGTAGTTTCTGAACTTTCTTTTCAAAGTGTTATCATAATCTCCCTTTAATTTATCTTCCAAGAAGATAACATCCTTGTTGACTATGACCTTGTGGGTAGTGGGATCCCACAGGCGAAACCCCTTCACACCATCAGCATACCCCAAGAACAAGCACTTCCTGGATTTTGGATCCAACTTCATAGTTTCTTGGGCATTGTACATCACGTACATAGGACTTCAAAATACATGGAGGTTTGAATAATCAACTAGCTTCCTGGTCCACATCTTCATCGGTGCCTCTAATTCAATTGTTGTAGATGGAGACTGATTAATCACATAACAGGCGGTGTTGACTGCTTCTACCCAAAATGCCTTATCTAGACCTGCAGCTCCCAACATTGCTCTCGTTCTTTGTAACAGAGTTTTGTTTGTTTGCTTTGTCACTCCATTTTGTTGTGGAGTATACATCGTAGTGAACTACCGTTTAATGCCTTCCTACTTGTAAAAGCTATCAAATTCATTACCAGTATATTCTCCTCCATTATCTATCCTCAAACACTTGATCTTATTGCCTGAATCAAGTTCAACCCGCGCTTTGTAAGATTTGAAGGTTGCGAACACACCTCCCTTACTCTTGATAGTATACACCCAACATCTTCTGGAGTAATCATTGATGAAGGACACAAAGTACTTCGCTCCTCCTAGTGATGAAATCGGTGCTTGCCATACATTAGAGTGAACCAATTCAAGAATATTTTTACTTCTAGAATTGGATGTGTTGAACTTTAATCGATGCTACTTGCTTGTAATGCAATGCTCATAAAAGGGTAATGTCACCTTTGTAAGACCCGGAAGTAAATCTTTCTCAGCAAGAATTCCCATGCCTTGTTCAGACATATGTCTAAGTTTTTGATGTCACACCATTGCAGATCTTTCATTTGAACTTGAAGCAACAGATGCTTCTCCTTCTTGTACAGCCTCTCCACACAGTATATACAAATTTGCAGCAACTTTTTCTCTTTTCATAATCACCAGCACTCCTTGGCTAATCTTCATGATGCCTTTCTAAACTTTGATAGTGCAATCCAGATCATCCAATTATCCTATAGATAACAAATTCTTCTTGAGGCCTTCCACATGTCTCAAACCTGAATAGTATGGACTATTCCATCATGCATCTTCAATATGATGGTTCCAATGCATGCAATCTTTAAGGCATTATCTTTGCAGCTATACATACATCCTCCTAAGATAGGTTCATAATGATGGAACCATTCTCTTTGAGAGGTCATATGATAACTTGCTCTTGAGTCAAGAACCCATACATCAACATACTTTTTCATGTTCTCAGTAAATATTGCTGCTTCACAGCATAATACATTGCCATCATTTGAAGTGCTCGCCACATTCCCTTGAGAATTGGAATTCTTCAGACTCCAACAATCCTTCTTCAAGTGATCCTTCTCACCAAAGTGGTAACATTTAAAATTCTTTTTACTCCTTGCTTTTGACCTACCATGATTTTGACTCCCATTTGAGCCACGTTCTGTTGATCTCCCTCTCATCACTATCAAGGCTTCCACTTGTTATGAACCTGCCTGCTTGTCTTCCTTATTCTTTCATCGATTTTCTTCTTCAAGAATAGTTGTTGCTATATCATCAAAGATTAGAGAATTGGAAATAATATTATTTATTAAATTGATGATGAGCTGATCATACGAATTTGGTAAACTTTGGAGTAGAAGTTATGCACGTTCTTGATACTCTATTTTGTAGCCCAAAGATGTAAGCTGAGAAAATAAAGTATTCAAGACATTAAGATGCTCTGTCACTAAAGTAGATTATGCCATTCTCAGGGTGTACAGTTTCCTCTCAAGGAAAATTTTATTGTGTAACGACTTAGCCTCATACAATCTAATCAAGTGATCCCAGATCTCCCTTGCCATTTTCTTTTCTTCTATACTAGACAATATCCCATCTACAAGTGCCAGATGTAGGTTTGTTATAGCGTTGCTATCCATCTCGTTCCATTTATTGTCATCTGTGTAATTTTGTGGCCTTTCATTGATAGCCGTCAGACAACCATATTTTCTCAAGATAACCTTTATCTTTGATTTCCACAGTGAGAATTTTCTTTCATTGAACTTTTCGATCTCAAATTTCGTCGTTATTTCTTTTATCACAATTTCACTGCTTGCAATATAATCTAACTTATTTTCTGATATGGAGGATCCAATTGAATGGTAACCACAGAGCATACGATAAGTAGGTATATACGCACAAAATAGTATCTCTACTACAGTATTCGCTACAGCACCTCTGCTACAGTGATCTGCTACAGTACTCCCTGCTACAGTGCATATGCTACAGTGAGATGCAGTAACTACTACGGTATGAACAGTACCTTGGCCCAAATTTGCTGCTATAGTATTGCTATAGTGTCATCACCTTCCAAACTACTGTTTAGCACTATTCATGAAATTCATCTTTTTATGTTGATTTTTCGAATGGATTGCGCTGAAAAATTCCTTGTAATTTTTCTTTACTTTTGGCATGCTCCTTTTCAAAAAAATTCTTCAAAAAAGAACCAAAGCTCTGATACCACTTGTTGAGAATATGGATCGGATAAAGCAGGATCACAACTAAAATTTGAGAAAATAAAAGATATAACACATAGATTTACATGGAAAATTCCCAAATAAATTAAGGTAAAAACCACGGACAAAGGATCAAAGAATTTTATTAAAAAGAAAATAATTTGGAGTTACAACACAACTCTAAAATACTCTTAAATATTTTTTCTTTTTCTCTCCTTTTTTTCTCTTGTATTTTGGGATGTTTTTGGATTTATGGGATAGATTGCTGCCTTAACATCCCTGCTTATTTATAGGCAGAGTCACGTGATACAAAACCGTATAACAACTGCAAATTAATTATTTTTTTATATTCAAAGATTTCGGCAACTACCACAGCTATGCACAGCTGTTTTTCCTTTTCCACACTAACTTTAAATTCCTAGCTATATTATGTTTTAATTTGTTGGATTCCTTTCTTAGACGAGCTTAAAGATGATTCTCTGATAGGATTTTATCTCATATCATATTGTTCTGCAAAGAATCCCAATCGCGTGACAGCAGATGATTTCTTCTATTCAGGACTTAACGTCCGCATGCCTACAACCAGTCAACTTGGGGTAAACGTTACGCTTCTTACAGTTGATGTCATTCCAGGGCTAAACACCAATGGGATATCCTTATATTCACCCTGATTCTGGCTTGAACCCACCTCATATTCACCCTCGAGCTGCAGAAATCCTGACTGTTTTGGAAGGAACTCTATATGCTGGTTTTGTGACATCAAATCCTGATCATCGTCTCTTCGGCAAAATCATGAAGCCAGGACATGTGATTGTTTTCCCAATTGGAATGGTTCATTTCCAAATGAATATTGACAAGAGTCCAGCACTTGTTATGGCGGCTCTGACAAGCCGAAATCCGGGAGTTATGACTGTTGCTAATGAAATTTTTGGAGCAAAGCCTGCCATCAATCCAGACGTTGTTACCAAGGCTTTCCATCTTGACAAAAATTTAGTCCTCAAACTTCAGGGTCAAGAATGGGCTGATCCATCCATCCTATATTAATCAACTATGTTTTCAAAAATGAGTTGGGCAAGATGTTCCAAGCTCATTCAAAGTTATGTTGGTATAAATAAGGAGGATGTTTCATGTTGGTTTAGAATAAGGTCAAGAGGAAAATGTTTATATGCCTCCCTCACCATTAATTGTTATTTTTATTATTAAGGCAATGTTTGCTTTTTTGAATTCTTCAAATTTCATGAAATTTATGAAGAAACTCTCGAGCAACTGTGCTTGATTTTAATACATTTTTAATTTTTAAAACTAAATCCATTAATGAAAATACATTTATTGATGAATGTTTATTTGCAAATAAAATAAATTGGATCACACAAAGCTAGCTCATGTGCTAATGAATGGCTCACAATTTACTAACCAGGTAGCTCATGTGCTTGAGAGGTTAATATATATAACCTCTTATTGAATGATTTAGTTTTACCAATTATATCTACTTATTACCATTATCTTTGATTGACAGTCATCATCATTGGATGGAAAAGAGCAGGATTAGGATATTGTGGATAGTAGCTCATGTTAATTCCTAATGAACCCATCAAGGCTTCTCTATATATTTTAAAACAATTAAATTGATAGATTTCTGTATATTTCAACACAACATATTGAATACATTATATTTCATTTATAGTTGTTAATCAAACATTTCAATATAATGATAATTATATTATATTATTATATAATTGATTGTATTACATTCAAATACATCTCACAAGAATTTAGTACAAGTCACAACAACAAATATTGATTTCCTGATCAGTATTATTCATGTTTTAAAAGGTTTCTTAGTATTGCACATGGTTTATTATCATATCTTGGCAAAATCAATGGTAGCTTTCCCATCATGACCCTTGCTGAAGAAATAATTGAAGTAATCTGAATATGGAAGATGCTTATATTTGGGTGATTCTCCACTTTCCAACACTTCTGGTAAAGGTCCAATTACAGCATCACGTCCTGGATTCACGAATATAGGAACTGAAACCCTGTTCTTGCTTCCATTGACAACCACACGATGCTCTATGCTTTTATATATATCGTTGCTCATTATCTGCAACACATCTCCAATGTTAATCACCAGAGCTCCATTAACTGGTGGGAT
>CANYBF010764913.1:0-12507 GCA_948192965.1 Dalechampia spathulata
AGTGTGCCCAGAGCTGAGCTCTGCCCTCATTCCTTCTTCCTTTTCTCTCATTTTTCATTCCTCTTTCCCTTCCATGCATATTTGCATGGTACTATCATTAAAAAACATTTATCTCATACATGAATACATAGCCTAATCACTCATTCATCAGATAAGAATGGAAACTTAATCATTCCATCACATTTCAAGCAAGGAAAATAAAATTCCAAGCATCATCACAATCACTATCAAGCATAACTCAAACCAAACGATACCATTCCTATCACAAGCATAAGCCTAGACGTAGTTTACATCTTATGGCAATCCAAAACAAGCCGAAAGTGGCTTAACACATAAAACTAGCATTAACCTCAAACGCAAGCAACTTCTAGCTATAGCCAACGATCCTGTCTCTACTTGTAATCAACTTCTACTATGCGTTCTCGGAAGCTAGTGAGGTTTAGAATCACTTACAAAGTGATTTGGTAGGGTTTAGGGAGGGTTTTGCTAAAGGAAAAAGGGATGGGAATTAAGGAAAACCGTCTGAAAACTGCCTTAAAAGTCAATTTCAGTATCACGTACGGCCGTACGGTCGATGGTACGCTTGTACCGACACTAAAAGCCTGATAACCCTAAACTCCTGCGAGCAGTCGTACGGCCGTACCACCTGTTGGTACGCCCGTACAGGCACTGTTCATCTGATAAAATTACTGTTCACCTGCGAGCAAACTGAATTCCTGCAAGCAACGGTACTACCGTACGCCCATATGGTACGCCCGTACGTCCTCCAGTCCATCAGTTCCCTGTTTTCTCTCTGTCTCGTACGACCGTACGTCCATCCGTACGCCCGTACCACTTCCTAAAATACACAACTTGCCTATTTAGCAAGCCTAACTCACCCCTAAACAACCCAAACCTTCTTGCCAACTCTGCAACACTTCAATACACAATCCTAAGCACAAATACAAGCCATCCCTCATCCAACCGAGAAGACACGCTTCCCAACGAGGTGACGTCACACATTCAAGCATCTAAACGCATACACGCCTTATACATTCATAAGCATACCAATACATATACACATACACATATACATTCATCTATATATGTGCACATACATTCAGACACATACCAATTCATTCACATACATCCCTAGGTACACATATATGTATAACTCATAGGGTCTCTATCGTGGGTGTAACAGATCTCTCAAAGATAAGATAGATGATCAAGTGATGACAGTAATAGAGGGCAAGGGATTTCAGATAAGAGGCCTTTAGTCTCGAAGGATGAAAAGGAGTATCGAGTGTGATCTCCCTCCAGAAAGCATTGCAATCAAAAATTGCTGATTTGGCATTTACAATGCCGTCAGTAAAAAAGTCAAAAACAGAATCAAACTCAAAATGAGTGAGTTTGTAAAGTTTACAAAAAAGTTGAAAAGAACAGTCATATGACATATCAGTGTAAATATCTGTAAAAACTCAAATGCAACAGACTGAATAAAGTGATTATCTAGAAAAGTGAAATTGGACCAGCTGACGTTAGCCAAAAAATGTCTAACATCAGTCTTAAGTCTGGCCTATTAAAGAGTCGACATACATGTAAAACAAGAGTGAGAGAAATCTTCTCACTCAGTACAATCTGACGAAAAGCTAATGAGGGAGTATTGGCTTGAGGACCCTCTCCCTAGGATACAGTGCGTTTGACCCTGCCTCGACCCTAAGATGAAGAGCCATCATGAGAATCTTGACCAGACATATTTAAAAATCAAGGGTCTTTTAGAAAAATAGAATTTTTTAAAAATTTGACAAAATTTTGAAAAACCACAAAAAATTCAACCTAAATGAAATCCTATGAAATTCAACACACAACACAATAAGATAATTTTGAATAATAAACTCTAAAGGATTATAACCTAAAAGTGATTAAAATAACCAAAAAATCATAAAATAAATTCAAATTGAAAACGCAATAAACACAATGACAAATCACAGAAAACCTTGAGATTTTGAGTTGTTTAGACCAAACATCAAGAGTAGAGGAGTGGGGAATATGATTTTAAGTTGATTAAGATTGGTTTAAGGTGATTTGGTTGAGATTTGAGTGAAAAATCAGAGAAAAATAGATGAATAATGAACGGCGGTGAGTGAGAAAATTAGGTTAAAATTGGGATTTTGAGTCATGTATGGGCGTACGGGATTACATATGACCGTACCGGTTCATAAATTTTTAAATTTTTGAAAGAAAACCATCATACGTAGGCGTACCAACTCGTGTATGACCATACTAATTTCATGCCTTATATATGTATGGGTGTACCATTTTTGGTGTTCGACCATACCATCGCTTTGATAAAATTTGAAATTTTTGAAGTTTAAGGAGTATGGGCATACCAAATCTTGTACAACCGTACCAGCCAATTTATGAAAATTTTAAAAGTTGTTTGCTTTTTGTACGAGTGTACTCTCTGGGACGTACAGTTGTACAAAACATTCGATAAAAAATGAATTTGGATTCAAGGATTTGTACGGGTGTACCAAGTTCTGTATGATGGTATCAGACTTAAAAATAAAATTTTGAAGAGGATTTTTGAGATTGTTCTTGATAATTCTAAAGTCCAAATTTCATCCCTACTTCAAAAATGATCCATCTATCATCCCTAACTCAAGTTTAATGAAGTTTAAACGTTCTTCACATAGGGGTTTTATGAAAATATCTGTAAGTTGGTGAGTTGTATCAACAAATTCTAATACAACTTTCCCTTTTTACACATTATCATGCAAAAAATGATGTCTAATATCTATATGCTTACTCCTAAAATATTGTATAAGATTCTTAGATAAATTTATGGTACTAGTATTATTATATTTTATAGATGTACATGACACACAAACATTATAGTCTCTTAATTGTTGTTGAATCCATAACACTTGTGCATAACAACAATCAGCAGAGATATACTCAGCTTTAGCAGTAGACAATAAACATAATTTTATTTCTTGCTAAACCAAGAAACCAAATAATTTCCTAAGAAATGACATGTTCCAGATGTACTTTTCCTATCTAATACATTTCCAGTAAAGTCAGAATCAGAAAAAGTAATCAAGTCAAATGAAACACTTTTAGGATACCACAAGACATAATTCATAGTACCAATCAAGTATTTGAAAATCCTTTTCACTACACTCGAATGAGATTTCCTAGGTGATGCTTGAAAATGAGCACACATACATACAACAAACATAATATCCAACCCAGAAGCAGTTAGATAGAGTAAACTAGCTATCATACCTTTATAATTCTTTTGGTTCACTTGTTTGCCACTTTCATCAAAAGAAGTTTTGCTATCATGCTCATGGGTGTTTTGCTTGCTTTAACATAATCCATTTTAAATTTCTTTAACATCTCTTGAATGTACTTGAGTTGGTTGATAAAGATTCCATCTTCATATTGCTTGACTTGAAGTCCTAAGAAATACTTCAATTCTCCCATCATGCTCATCTCAAATTCTCCCTGCATACACTTAGAGAATTCCTTGTATAACTCTTCACTAGTAGCACCAAATATAATATTATTAATATAAATTTGCATAAGCAAAATGTCATGTTTATAGTTCTTAATGAAGAGTATGGTGTCTGTTTTACCTTTTCAAAACCATGGTCAACTAAAAATGAGCTTAACCTATCATACCAAGCTCTAGATACTTATTTAAGAAAACATGTTTAGTAGTGGAAGATGTAATTTAAAATTTTTAAACATATGATTTCATTGGATCTAGCAATTCTATACATAGAAAACATCAAACACGGAGAAGATTATGAAGAAGAAATTGGCCATTAAGTTAATTAATTTTGTCAAAAATCTGTATATACCGTGCATGTAGAACATGTCATCTTAAATCACTTGTATTTTAAGTTCCACTCATCAAATTTCAATGATCTTGGTATCAAATTGAAGCTCTTTTCATGCTCTTTCTAATGAACATGAAAAATCTAGGTTATCTTATAACCATAAAATATTATTTCATCAACATCCATTCATGATTATCATTCCCTTACTTTTAATGTGCGACCTTTTAGGTTCTTGACATGTTAGCAACATATGAACATATTATTAAACTTCATTTAATAATATCATATGTAAATCATGAGCGGTGTCTAATCATACATCATGACTACCCAAATGTCAAGAGGTCATTAGTTTGATTACAACCTTTCCATTTTAGATTCCATGCAATAAACTCCTTTCACCATCCACTATCTCATTTAGGTTTGAGTATGGATTAATGTCAACTCAATGCATAATCAAGTGTGTTAGAGCATGCCCTAAATTTGATGTTTCATGTTCCATAATCTTTATTCCTAAAATATTCTTATGAAACTCATTCATTAATAGGCATCATACTCTGGCCAGAGATTCTTGAATAAAGAATATTACATGAATTAATGAGATAAAACCCCTACATTTAATATGGGGTGGTGAATCCTTTATTGATAAATAAATATCTTCAACTACTACACACTATATCCAACCTCCTAGTTATGAATGCTTCCTATGAAGGAATAAAAAATAGGAGTCCAAACATAGTGATCCATAATTAAGATAACCTTATTATCTCAAGTCTTAAGAATACTTGCACTACTGATATGAGTGAGATATGTTTCACAAACATAGATCAATTATCCATACGAAATCTCACTGGCAAGGCCTCTAATGAGTCAATCCTCTACTACTCATCCACATGTTCACTTTAGATAACTCTTATCATGATGAATGAGAATCATCCCAAAAGGCAGTATAATATCCATTCTTATTAATACATTGATCAGGGATAATTTAGATATTGAACATTTGTATACAATAAGAATCTCATTTCATAAACTCTTTATGAATTCCTTTGTACTGTTCTAATAGCTTGAAATTCATCATTTAGTTAATTACCTTTTAAGTACACTAAACAATGAATAATACCTTTATTGATAAATGGTTCAATATCAAATTACAATGAAACATGATGCTCTAAAGCATACACTAACAAACTCCCACTTGCGCTAGAGCTAATCATACATAAACTTCAATCCTATAAAAGTTACATGGCTATTATGTGTGCTCTATGTCAATGCCTTAGTGAGAGGGTCAGTCATGTTTTTCTCTATGGGAACTCTATTAACCTCAACTTCTCCTCTACCAATGATCTCCCAAATTAAATGGTATCTCCTGAGTACATGTTTGCTCTTCTGGTGAGAGTTGGGCTCCTTTGCTTGGGCTATTGCTCCATTATTATCACAAAATAGAGGAATAGCTTCTACACTACAGGGAACCAGACCATGTTCATAAATGAACTTCCTTATCCACACGGGCTCCTTTGCTGCATCCGATGCAGCTATGTACTTTGCCTCCATTGTAGAATTTGCTATGGTCTTTTGTTTAGAATTCTTCCAAACAAATGCACCACTATTCATCACGAACACATAACTTGATTGAAATTTGCAATCATCTTTATCATATTGGAAACTGGCATATGTATATCCAATTAATTACAAATCCACTTCTCCATATGCTAAGAACATATCTTTAGTCCTTCTTAAGTACTTCAGGATATTCTTCATAGCTGACCAGTGTTCCTCTCCATAATTAGATTGGAACCTGATTATGAAACTTAAAGAGAATGCCATATTTAATCTTGTACATAACATAGCATACATGATGGATCCAATTGTTGATGCATTTGGAACCTGATTGTGACACTTAAAGACCAATAAGCCTTCTTGATCTATCTCTATATATCCTTATACCTAAAATATAAGCAGCTTCTCCAAGGTCTTTCATGGAGACTTTTTTGGATAACCAAACTTTAACACTCTGTAAAAATGAGACATCATTTCCAATGAGTAATATGTCATCTACATATAATACAAGGAAAGCAATTGCACTCCCATTAGTCTTCTTGTAAACACATGGTTCATCAATATTTTTTATGAAACCAAACTCTTTGACTGCTTCATCAAAATGGATGTTCTAGCTCCTTGATGCTTGCTTCAATCCATAAATGGATCTTTGAACTTTGCATACCTTATTAGTATCATTGGATATGAAACCATTAGGTTATGTCATGTACACTTCCTCAAGCAGATTTCCATTAAGGAAAGCTATTTTCACATCCATTTGCCATATTTTATAATCAAAATTGGTAGTAATAGCAAGGAAGATTCTTATAGATTTAAGCATAGCTACTGGTGAGAAAGTTTTATCATAATCAATTCCTTGTTTTTATCTGTTTTCTTTTTGAAGACCCTTTGCCACCAAGCGAGCTTTATAGGTAACCATATTACCATCCATGTCTGTCTTCTTTTTGAAGACCCACTTGCACCCAATGGGTTTTATCCTCTCAGGTGGATCAACCAAAGTCCATACTTAGTTCTTTGACATGGAATCCATTTCAAACTTCATGGCCTTTAACCATAAGTCACATTCTGAACTTTTCAAAACTTTATCATAGTCTATGGGCTCATCATTCTCAACTAATAAAACTTCTTTATTCTCATGAAAAAGGAATCCATACCTCTCTGGCATAGTTCTTATTCTAGTTGAGCATCTGGGAGCTTGTGTTTCCATAGGTTCTGACTCTACATCAGGAGGATCAATTGGTTGATTGGCTTCATCTTATGGTGATTGAACTTCATTAAGATCAATCTTACTCCCACTATGTCCTTTTAGAAGAAATTCTTTCTCTAAGAAACAATATGCTTTAAAATAATCACTTTTTGTTTTAAAGGAAGACAGAAGTAATATCCTATGGTTTCTTTAGGATATCCCATAAAATAACATTTATCAAACTTTGCCTCAAGCTTGTTTGACATTATCCTTTTAACATAAGAAGGATAACCCCAGACCTTCAAATAAAATAAGATGGGTTTCTTGTTATACCATATTTCATATAGTGTAACCTCAATCGACTTAGATGGAACTTTGTTCAAATTATGAATAGCAGTCTCTAGTGCATAACCCCAAAATGATTTGGGTAATTCTGCAAGGCTCATCATGGATCAAACCATATCTAATAAAGTTTAATTCTTCCTTTCAAATACACTGTTATGTTGAGGTGTATAAGGAGGTGTCCATTGAGATAAAATCCCATTATCTTTGAGATGTTCAAGAAAATCTTGTCTTAGGTATTCACCACCTCAATCGGAATGAAGTATTTTGATAGTCTTGCCAAGTTGTTTCTTTACTTCATTTTTGAATTCATTAAACTTCTCAAAAGCTTCAGATTTATGCTTCATTAAGTATAAACATCCATATCTAGAATAGTCATCTATGAATGTAATGAAGTAGCTATATCCACCTCTCGTATGTATGGATATAGGACCACATACATCTGAATGTATGAGTTTTAGTACCTCTTTAGCTCTTTCACCTTTTCCTTTAAAAAATGATTTTATTATCTAACTTAATAAACAAGATTCATATGTTTCATAAGATTCAAAGTCAAATGAACCTAAGTTGCCTAGTTTGTGCAACTTAGACATGCGAGTGCTGTTTATATGCTCTAGATGATAGTGCCATAGAAAAAGTGGATTAAGAGTATCAACTTTGATTCTCTTAGTTTGAACATTGCAAATAAGGTTTGTATTATTCAGTATATAAATTTCATTTTCAACATTTGCAGAATAATAAAACATACCATCTTTAAACATTGAACAACCATTGTCATTTATGGAAAAATTGAATCCTTGTTCAACAAGACAATATATTGAAATAAGGTTCTTATTCAAACTCGGAACAAAATAATAATTATTGAGTTCTAATTTTAAACTAGAAGCTAAGTGCAAAATATAGGTTCCTACTTTTGATGTAGTAACTTATGCTCTATTAGCATCCCTGATATCTACATCGTTCCTACTTAGCCTCCTCCTGCTGACTAGCCCTTGCAAATCATAATAAATGTGAGATGTACAACCATTATCTAATACCCAACTCTTGTTACTAGAAACAACATTAGAGTTAACCTCAATTACAAAAATACCTGAAGAAGAAGCTTTGTTCTTCTTTACCAACTCCAGGAACTCCTTGCAGTTTCTCTTCCAATGCCCATCCTTATTGCAATGGAAGCAAATACCCTTGGGGGGTTTCTTTATAGCTTTCTTACCTATACCTCTTTTGGTCTTTAAGGTTGGCTTCTTACCCTTCTTCTTGGTTGTGCTATTCTTCTTGGCAGGTCTAGAAGAACTAATTACCAGTGTTGCTGTAGCACTCTTCTTATTGGCATCTTAAGCATATTTCAACAAATTGATAAGCTCAAGAATGGTAGTCTTTCCTTTATTCATCTGATAGTTAAGCATAAACTGTACGTAACTATTAAGTAGTGACTGCAGAAAAAGGTCAATTGCCAACTCTTATTTCAGTCCAAAACCAAGACCCTCCAGCTTCTATATGTAGCCATACATCTTAATACCATGAAGGACTGCTCATGATCTCTTTACCATCTTGAACCTAAAGAGTGCCTTTGAGAGCTCAAATCTCTCAGGCCTTGCTTTTTCTTTAAAAAGCATTTTGAGATAAGTAGCCATGGTACAAGAGTTCATAGTCTCACACTACTTTTAGAGGTCATTCTCCATAGCTCCCAGCATAATGCTGCTGGCTATCTCATCCTCTTGCTTAAACTTATTATAAGCATCTCTGGCTTCTTCAGAAGAGTTTGCTACATGCATGTATGGATAAGCCTGATCTAGTACATGGGCTATCTGTTCGCCTTTTAAAACTATTTTGATCTAGCAAATCTAGTCTATGTAGTTGGATCCATTTAATTTATGTTCAAGAATTCCACAGAGATCAACTTTTCTTGACATTTTAGAAAAATCTAGAGAAAAAGAAGAAATAATGTATCATTAAAAACATCATATATTTTAAAAACATAATAAGATCTTTTATTGGTTTTTATCTCTTACTATTTTATTGCAAACTAATAGCCCTCAACTACTAATCCGAGAAGGTCGTGCTTTGCCTTCCTTAGTGGGTTAGTATCCAATGAGCATTAAGCCCAATCTTGAGTATGCTCAACATACTAGAACTTAATGTCAATAAGTAGATATCTATCATGTCAATCATATCTCTATATGACTACTGAATCATTGGGTTATTAACTTCTCTTGATACTTATGTTATCTTAATAACATAATTCCCTAAACTGGCATATAAAACATTTTACCTTGGGTATGCCTAATAAATAAAACATTTTATTTAAATTTGAACCATTTTTTTAAAACTTGGATATACTCCATGTTAAATAGGCTTGAGTATGCCCAACAACCTGAATGACAAGAAGCTCCCCATCCTTATCTTAGAAAATGGAAGGCCTTAGATTTATATTCTTTTGAGGGATTTATTTCCTTTTATGTCATTAAAAACATTTAAGGTGGGTATGTGTAATTGGTGCGCCATGCATGGTCTTGGCTCATACATGCTATGACATGCTCATGCAACTCATACATACATCATTATAATAATTTATAATATGATGATTATGGACTTCTAAGTCTAAGGTCAAACCTAGGTTATGCATGATTTTACAAACCCCAAATTTTGAAATAATACTATTCTATTACAAATTTTGCCTTGGAGTTCCACTTTTGGTCACACCTTTGTTCATTTGCTCCTTTTATCTCCTTTTATATTTTACACCCTATGTAATCTAATTACAAATTTCAATAGTAGAAACCCCAAATTACATTTAGGAGGAGTATATGAGAAGAGATGTACAAAAAGATTTTAAGGAAAGGTAGGACTCGTAGGCCCTATTTACCAGAATTTATCAAATGATGTTTATGCTCAATCACATTAGGCTAAGTCCATAATCACCATCATGCCAATCATCCATCCATACATTCAAAATAAATAATCTTCTCATAATGTTATTTTGATTTTTCAAATTTAAAATTCAAATAAATTTTACCTTTTAAAATAGTTATTGGGCTAGCATTTGAAAAATATGGTTTAGATGTTTTGAATTCTATTTGAATAAATTATTTATTAAATTAAATGATAATTCAACAGTAATATATTAATTATTTAGTCACACTTTAAATATTAATATATCACTTAGAAAACAAAACAGAAGTCAAAAATAATAAGAATCCTTATCATGCTCAAATTGCTCCTTTTAAGAGTTTTAATTCAAATAAAATACATATTAACCTCCAAAATTAACAAAATTTATTTTTTAAAACCTTTAATGTGTCTAAAACATTAAAATACAACCAAATATACAAAAATTGGATTTCATATGCGCATATGAATATTATTTACACAAAATCACATCCAAATTGAATTAAAATTCATTCAAAATGGTCCATAATCAAGTTAACACAATAAATAATTGATTTGTTACATGCCCAATAATTAAACACGCAATAATCAAACAAGAATATTAAGAATAACATAAAAAATATATTCAGGTTTTCAATACGATCATGCACAACATATGAATTTTAATCTCATAAAACTCCATATATGTATTCAATTTTTTTTGATAGAAACCAATTTAATTCAATGAAGAATAAATAGTTACAATGGAAATGGGATAAAGTTACAATGGATTTTTTCACAGGATTGCCATTGACATAGGGTAAACATGATGCTGTATGGGTAATTATTGATAGATTGACTAAGATAACACATTTTCTACCTATTCGAATGGATTAAAGTTTGGAACGGTTAGTGGAATTGTACATCAAGGAGATAGTCAGACTTCATGGAGTGCCATCATCCATTCTTTCTGACAGAGACCCATGGTTTACTTCTTCTTTTTGGGAAAGCTTTTAACGAGCTCTTGGTACTAAAGTGCACTTCAGCACAACATTTCATCCTCAGACAGATAGACAATCAAAATGAATCATTCAGATTCTAGAGGATATGTTGAGAGGTTGTGTGCTGGAATGGGTTGGAAGCTGGGACAAGTATATTCCTCTTATTGAATTTACATACAACAATAGTTTCCAATCTAGCATTTAAATGGCACCGTATGAAGCACTATATGGGAGATGATGTAGAACACCATTGAATTGGAATGAGGTTGGTGAATGACAGATGATTGGACCAGATTTAATCCAACAAGTAGAGGATAAGGTGAAATTGATCAAAGAATGGTTGAAAGCTGCATCAAATCGACAGAAATCATTCATTGATTTAAAATGGTGGGATATTGAATTCAATGTTAGGGACAAGGTATTTTTAAAAGTATCCCCATGGAAAAGAATTCTGAGATTTGGTCAGAAAGGGAAATTAAGTCTGAGATTCATTGGCGCATATGAAGTGTTGGAAAGGATCGGACCACTGATGTATCGTTTGGCTCTACCACGAGAGTTAGAGTGCATTCATAATGTTTTCCATGTATCTATGCTTTAAAGATATAGGTCAGACTCGTCACATGTTATTCCAGTGGAGAACATTGAAGTTCAATCAGACTTGTCTTATAATGAAGAACCAATTAAGATTCTGGTGCATGAAACGAAATAACTGAGAAATAAGCAGATTCCTTTGGTGAAAGTGTTATGGAATCATCACACAGGGCAAGAAGCTACATGGGAAAGAGAGTCTGTAATTAGACAATAGTTTTCCCACTTGTTTATAGATAACTGAGGTTAGATTTCAGGGATGAAATCCTAAATTAAGGGGAGTGAGTTGTCACATCCTGAATTTAGTGGTTCATTATGCATTCATATATTGATGTTATGTTGTGTTTTATATGTTATTGGTGTGAGAATGATATGAAATTATGATTATATTGATAAGTATATGATAAAAATTGAGTTTAAAGCTCAAAAGAGGAAATTGAAAACTTTACCAAAACCATTGAAACGGACCCTAAACGGCACTAAAATGATGATTTCTATGTTAAAAATATTGAATTTGATTGAATGGTTTTGACCATAATGCTTGTATTAACTTAAATTAGACATATGCAAATTTTGAAAATTTTGAATTAAAAATTAATTATGATATTATAATTAGGTAATGATGATGTAAGCGAGTGAAATTAATGATAATTTTTATTGGAAAATGAAAAATGATGAAGTAATGATGAATTAGTATAATTAGATAATAAAATATAAATATTAGAGAAGGTAAAAGTATTAATTTTAATTATGATGTCATAATTGCTAAAAATGATATCATAATTAGAAAACAAGATAATTAGTATTATGTAAGATGATAATTAGATGAATATATATTTAAATTAGGGTAAGTCAAAGTAGGTTTGAATTAGAATAAATAAATGGAAGTGGGTTTGGTAATTGAAAAAGAGTATGGAAAATTGGAAAAGTAATTTTGGAAATGGTGTTAGTGGATGGAGAGAGAGTATAGAAATATTAATTAAATTGGTTTGGAAAAAATTGAGGGATGGTATTATAATTAAAATAAGGTGTATTTAAGTATAAATGGAATGTATTACACAAAAATTAGGCATTTATTGGTGGTATTTCAAAGAAATACATGTATATACATGTATTTAAGGGGTTAGAATTGAGT
>CANYBF010765000.1:0-11718 GCA_948192965.1 Dalechampia spathulata
GGGATCCAGCATGAGAATATATTGTGCACAATAAGGGAAAAAGGAAAGATGGAAGAGAGTTTAGTACAGGAAGAGGAAATGGGGCAACATAGCATTGCATTATATTGCATGTTATTTGACATGTTTGTCTATGTCTTATGCGTGTATGATAGCTAGTACCACTGAGTCTTCAACTCAGCGTTTATCAATTGATGAATGCAGGTTCTGAGCATACTATAGAAGGCCTAGAGCAGTGACTGCCCGTGTCAGCATAGTAGCGGATTCAGCAGCAATCCCTGTCTCGAGGTGGTCTGGAGCAGTCGAGCATAGTTTCTTTTTGTAGCCCTGTTTTGTAGCTTGTGTATATATAGAGAGGCAGTAATGTATTTGTAGTTTGGCGGTGACTTGTACGATTATTGTAATCAAAACCATTGTATATTAATGAATATACGTTTCTTATTGACGTGTGCATTCAATAGAATGTATGTTGTTATCCAGGGTTATGTTTGGTTCTGCTTGATGATTTCACCACCATACTCTTCGTTGTCCCCATACGACGTCTATTTATACTTGTACAGGTATCCCTTGTAGTGTATGTAGCGGTTTCCCTTATAGGAGGTCGTTGTGTATGCTACGGGAGCATGTTACTCCAGGTATGGGCTGGGTGTGACAGATAAGGTGCATAAAGCATAAAAAGAAGTATGAAATCAAATTCTTCGCGTGATTATACTTTGAAAGAGTGTTTTTCTCTAAGTTGAGATACAAAGGAGAAGGAGAAGAGAAAGAAGTTGCATGTTGAAGGGTGAAAGAATGAATAACCATCTAATGTTTCCTCCTTAGGTGATATAAAACAAAATTTTGACCATTTTAAAATTTGACCAATCAAAACATGACACTTTGCATACTTATCTTACCTTACTTAATTCAATTTACTTCTTCTTTTTTTAATACTTAT
Source organism: Dalechampia spathulata (assembly GCA_948192965.1). Classification (NCBI taxonomy): domain Eukaryota; kingdom Viridiplantae; phylum Streptophyta; class Magnoliopsida; order Malpighiales; family Euphorbiaceae; genus Dalechampia; species Dalechampia spathulata. Next base: position 935 of record CANYBF010765000.1, read on the forward strand.
TCTTACATCATTTTTAGGTCATGCTTTCATAAGAATGCCCTTACCATTCATCATGTTAACATAGGCATAAATCATACATATAAAGGTTTCCAATAATAACCTTAACTTTTCATGAAATGTCATTTGTATCCTAGCTTACCATTTAACATACCATTACTTCCAACTTTACTTTAACTTGTGTTTACACATTTTAAACTATATTTTATCACATAATAACATGTTAAACATGCCAATGCATGACTTTATGCACATAAATTCCATCATAGAGTTTAATTTATAGCATTCAATAAAAGTATACCAAATTCTCATCTTTAGTGCATATTTACTTCTATAATCATCTTTACTTTATCACCACCTTGCATATCTTGCCATACTAATACATATACATACTCATACATATGGCATACTCATTTATTAAGCAAAAAACCATTATTCCACATTGTACTCATTATGGCTATAAGCCTTAATCATTAAAGCAACATTCCATGAAATAATAAATACGTAATATATGTACAAATTAATACTCAATACATATACTAATCCATAATATGCATGTATACCTCAACCTAATCACACATAGAAGCATGTACACTAAGAATTCATTGAGCATTCATTATAATCATCATCTTAACATAAAAGGTATTTTCCCCAAATGCCTCATTTAAGCACATTAGACACTTTCTATGTAACATTTACCTTTAGAATTCTTTTCTTTCATCAACTTTGCATAATCTCTCATCATTAAACATTCACTTTCCATTTCATACCATAATTTCATTTAAAAGCATGTTTTATTCACTCCACCACACATATGATCGATGCACTAAAATATGCTAAGTATGTGGATGTGACACATTCCTTTGTTCTCTATAATTTCATCATTTTTCTGTGTCCACATCAATCTCTATATCTAATTATGCACAATCTATACTAGTATATTTTCTAATCATTTATTTTTTTCAGTATATCTCTATATTTTCTATATTCTCGGTATCTATATATGTATTTATATTTGTATTTGTATTTGTACCACCCATATGTCACCTTATATATATATATATAACTGTACCTCCCTTATTCCTTCGAAATGTAATGCTAATGATGTATGATGCATGTTTTATGCTTTATTATATAAGCATCTACATAATGCTAACTTAGCTATAAAACATTAACATTTCAAAATAATTATATATCACATATCCAAATAGTTAATTATTAATTGCATATTCATAATAATATATGATGATGTACTCATAATTATAAAAGTTTATATTTTATCTGTAAATCTCATTTATGGATAATTAATATTAGGTACAAAGCTGTTTTCGTGTTGCCTTTATCTATCCGTAGAACCGGAGTACCAATCCTTCTAATGCTCTTATCTATTAAACACAAACAATTCTATGTTTTAAATAAATAAAACATATAAATACTTTAACTTTTTCTTCCTTATTTCCAATCTTTAATTAAATAGTAATCTTGCTCAACTTCCAACTTAAGGTATTTAATAATTAAATATATATATATATATATATATATATATATATGCATATATGTATACATATACATATATACATATGTATATATATGTATATATATATGTATATATACATATATATGTATATATATATGTATATATATATATACATATATATGTATATATGTATATATACATATATATGTATATATGTATATATACATATATATGTATATATGTATATATACATATATACATATGTATATACACATATACATATGTATATACACATATACATATACATATATATGTATATATATGTATATATGTGTATATATATGTATATATGTGTATATATAGATATATATATATATATAATCATTAATATGTTCCATTTATTAATATACATACATACACATTAAGAGTACTTTGTTAGTGTATATTTAGTCCTACCATAGCTCTTTAAATCATTTATCATACTACTTTATAGGCACATCTTTTAATTCTATTAAATAATTAACCTACACGTGAAACTCCCAAAATTTCTAGACCATTATCGTTACTAACCAAATTTATAATCATAATAATTATTCAACATTATTAGCATACATAGGCACACATCCTATTTAGTGTTGTGTCATGTCTACTAAGATTTATAGATGCATAACTCATGGTCCAATAATAAATAATAAACTCCTAAATATGTAATAGTCCCTAACCATATGGCTTTCTATTCCAACAATACCTTCCATTAAGGTTTGGTTAAGATGGTAGCAATATACTTAATTTCACGCATTCAAGTGTAGCTTAACTTTGCATAAAATTATTATCCACTTCTCTAACTTATATTAAGGTGAAAGCTCATTAATGAGATGATTACTTGGACCAATTGCATAAGTCTCATGTGCATTCATTAATACATATACAATTCTTACTTAATTAACATAATTTCCATAAGCATACACATGCATACTCAAGAAGGTTACACGAATCCAAGGGTATTAAATCTCAAGTTTGTTACAACAAATGATAATAATTTAAAGTTTTTTTATATAAAAATGCTTCTTGGTTTTGACTACTTTAATCCTAGGTATGTATTCTTCATGCTCAAGTTTTAATAGTATCCAACACATTTTTAGATAAGTTAAAATACATCAATTTCTTGCTTATGTCATGTTGCTATTCTAAGAAAAAAGGGATGCCCGAGCTGATACCCTTTCATTCTTCTCTCTTTCTTTTAGCTTTCACCAGTATTTACTTAATTTATTCCTATATAGGTGAGCTCAACGTCCATTACATCAAGTACAACGTCCATATATACATTTTATTCTTACCAGACTAATATAAAACTTGTTGCTTATTTAGTCAAATAATGCAGATGCAACTATATTTATTCATTCTTTTACTATTAATCTATCAACAATACTAACTACTGATGTTAAAATGAGTTGGTCATCAGATTCAGCATGCAACTACCAAGATATGTATATATATGTTTCATATGCCAAACTTGGTTCCATTACTTTTATAACTCTATGTATTAATAACTCTCTTTAATCATCTAAACCTTTCAATATAAGCAAACGACTACCTTTAGTATTTACTATTTATGTAATTCTTTATTTTAATGTAATTAAATCATAATGTTCAACCCAAGAATCTTTGCCACAATGCAAACAAACCACCTAATAAAAAGCTTACAAACACTTATAACCTTGTTATCCAGTTATAAGTTTAATAATACACTTAGTTTTTGCTTAAGTTATTTGATTAAATAAGGAATTCATGCATCAATTCCAGCTTATATACATAAGTTATGTCTTATACATACATGTATATGCATGTATAAATCTAAGTATGGGTGGGGCTTTCATCGTGACCTAAAGCAAGGCTTGTGATGCATAAATTAGGAGCTCGTTTGGAGTTAAAATGCAGTCTTCTTGAAGGGCTACCTTGAGGAATCAGATAGTCTCAAAAGAGTCGCAAGATGGAATTGCACTCGAATGGTTCTAGATTTGGTTCAACTGGCCTGTAGCATGAGTGCTAAGTCAAACCCTTCAGAGATGGGTTTGGGTGATGAAGATCTATTCTCTCAGAGTTTCAAGTTTGATTTTACCATTTTAATCAAATTAATTATCCTAGGTAGGTGAGCATTCATAAGCACACAACGAGTATAGCATAGCAATAATCATAGCAATATAGCATGATGAGTATAATACGATAATCATGGCATGGCAACATGATAAGGTGGTCATAATGAATAAAACATAATATATACATGGCATGTGAGATGACATGGCATATACATGACATGTGAGAGATGACATGACCTAAGCATGACATGTGAGAGATGACATGGCATAGACATGACATATGAAAGATGACATGGTATAAGCATGACATGTGAGAGATGACATGACCTAAGCATGATATGTGAGAGATGACATGGCATAGACATGACATATGAAAGATGACATGTATAAGCATGACATATGAAAGGATGATATGGCATAGGCATGACATATGAGAGATGACATGGTATAGGTATAACATAGCATAAGCATGACACATGAAAGATGACATGGCATAGGCATGATATGTAAAAGATGACATGATACAAGCATGACATATAAGAGATGACATAGCATAGGCATGACATATGAAAGATGACATAACATAAGCATGATATAAGCATGACATGGCATAAGCATGACACATGAAAGATAACATGGCATAGGCATGACATATGAAAGAGACATGAAATAGGCATGACATATGAGAGATGACATGGCATAGGCATGATATATGAAAGATGACATAACATAAGCATGACATATGAAATGACATGGCATATGCATGACATGTGAAAGATGATATGACATAGGCATGATATATGAAAGATGACATAACATAAGCATGACATATGAAATGACATGGCATATGCATGACATGTGAAAGATGATATGACATAGGCATGACATATGAAAGCATACATCATATAGCAATGATAAAATGAGCATATCAGAATAAATGAAAATTAATAATGGGTCGAGGAAAGGGATCGAGAGAGATAGGGGATACACGATGAAATAAAGCTAAACCATACATGCTGAGGAAACTAATAAAATAGAGGCCTATTTTATTATAAAGGATCTTCAAGGATCAGCCTCGGGCAACACAAACAAAAATACATGAATTAAAATGCAACAAACAAAATAACATTAGGCAATAAACAAGATGTAGGACATAAATGAGTAATCTAATGCCATGTTGATGCATGAATCAAAGGCTAAAGTCTGATAAATGTAATGGCAACACTTACATTGTGAGATTCTAAGATTCTAACACTTACATAATAAACACAATTTAGATCATGACAATCATGAAAAAATAATCAATTTTAGTAAAAATTTATTAGAAGTATAATTGTAAGATTCTAAGATCACATGTAACATCACTTAAAAATGAATTAACATCCAATGAAGCAAATCATATCAAGTGATACAATTAAACATAATTAAAATAAAATTTAATTGAGAAAATAAGAGAATTAATTGATTTAATGTCAAAATCAACACAAATCAATCATGGAAAATGAAATTAGAGGACTCTAACATCATTCAAGTGTTATTGAAATAAACATCAAATTAACATCATCCAATCCAAGTCCAATAATATCAATTGTAATAAACATCAAATTAAATAAACATTTAACTTGAAAATTAACTTTGAAGCCAAAATTAATAAAATGATATCAATGCATGATGAATTCATATCATTAGGGTTACTATGAAACCACTAATGCTATTGAAAACTTCACTAAGAATCAAAAAAAAAACAAGTGAAAACAACTGAGAAATCATGAAAATCTAGGAAAATAGATAGCTATATGCACTATATATAGCATGATGTGTGTAGCACATAGGCTATATACATCGTATATACTATGATATGCACCGCATGTAATATGTAGAAACAGAAAGAAATCATGTTTTTAAGCAAAAATACAAATCAAATCATAGATTTATGCAAATATGCAACTATCACATATCATTTTAACTATGATTAAGCTATGAATGCTACTATTACATTCATGATTGAAGCCAATCAAAGCAAAATTAAGAAAAATCAAAAACCCCATAAAGAAATGAGAGAAGAAAGAGGCATTCCATACTCACCAAGATAAATTAGCTTCTGATCTTGATTCCAAAATGTGATTAAGGATTTAAAGTAAGATTAATTAGTCTCTAATCCTAATTAATAACTTAATTAAGTGTTTAATTAAGTAGGTGATTAATTTGATAGATTTTAGGTATAATTCTTTAGTTTTCAAGCTTTTTCCCATAAACATATGGCTTATATTTATAGGTGAGGGTCACAAGTTGCCAAAAGAAAGAAAATAATGTAGGATTCTACAAAATTACACTGGATAGGCACAATATGCAATGCTATATATGCAGCATATAGCCCAGAAAAAGGCTATATGTATAGCATGTCGTAGTATATGCATAACATGTAATGAAAATCATCTTTGTACATTGCCCAATAGGGGCATATTAGGGTGTGTGTGCTATGCCCAACAAGCATCAAATACACCATAAATGTATGGTGACATATATAGCATATTAGATTTGCATCGAAAAAGGCTACACACCATGCATATATCCACTAAACATGTGCAACATGTAGCACTATGTTCTCTGCATATCAGAAAATAATTCCTATGTACTTCACCTTCCATAAGCAAAATGTAATGTGCTCTGCATGTCTAAAGCACTTGTGGGAGGCTAAAAGGCATGTATGTAAATTGAGATCGATATCAAGGACCTATACTAAGCCAAATCCAAGAAACATGAAGTTGTAGTGTGCAGGTGAAAAGTCAGGGTCTACAGTTTACCCCCTGATTAGGATCATTTTGAGGCAACTTAAATAAAAGTTATCAAAATGAGACCTAATCACAACATGAATTTTCACCAAAAGTAAGGAGAATACCTGACTGATGCTCATATCGAGGCTTAATACTCATGCTGAGGCTTATAAAATGCTCATGTTGAGGCTTGTAAAATGCTCATATTGAGGCTTGTAGGATGCTCATGCTAAGGCTTATAACTCTACAGGGGAAAATCAGGATCCACTAGGGATGTGAAAGTGATCCACTAGGGAAAACCTAATCAGGATGCTCATACTGAGGCTCATAACTTCATTGAGGAAGAAAATGTAATCCATTGAGGATATCGAGACTCATAGCCTAATTTTAACATTGGGAGTGTGGTGCTCGGGTGAGATGATTAATGTTGATCATATGATGCTAATGCTGAGGCTTGCCATTCCATTGGAGAGAGAAATGAAACCCAATACTGCTACTGGGAGCTTAATGCTCAGGCAAGATGATCAATACTGATCAAGTGCTCATCCTAAGGCTTGCGACCTGATTTTACCTTTAGGAGCCTGGTGCTTCAGCAAAGCAATCAATGCTGAATAAGTGCTCATGCTGAGGCTTGCGACTTAACTGGGGAATAAAGCATAACCCATTAGGAGCCTGATATAATCAATCTTGATTAGGTGCTCATTAAAAGGCTTAAAACTTAATTCTACCACTGGGAGCTAGATGCTTGGGTAAGGTGATCAATATTGATTCAACAGTGCTCATGTTGAGGTTGCAACCCAACTGGGGAATAAAATATAACCCATTAAGAGCCCGGTGCTCGGGTGAGGTGATCAATGTTGATAATGATCAACTACTGGACCAATGGCTTTACTACAAGGCATAAAAATCACCTGAAAATTGAGTTTGGATGCATACTGCCAGGGTTTAAGAATCAAATGATTGATTCCATGATCACTATTGGATCAGGTGGTCGAGTGTGGAACCTAGGTAGTCAAGTAATAGATCAGGGTCAAATAACTATTAGTTCTGTGGTGATCAACTATCATATTTATGCTCGTACCATCAAACACATGTCTGATATCTTCCAAAGATAGCATTTAGGACCCATTATTAGAATACAACACTATCTGGTCAAGGGCTTGACCAATAGCCAAAGGCTTGATTAAAACTGATCATCTACTAGATCAATTTCCTATTTATACTAGACATAGAAAAGCAATTTGTTAGTGAAATTGGAAATGAAATGATGTAGAAAAATACTTGAATTTTTGAGTATCAATTTGCTAAATTCTAATTAGTTTTCTGGACTAGATTTTTCAAATGTTGTTAGTCATAAAAATTAAACTCATAAGAGAAAAGTACTCTAAAATTTTAAAATTTTTATGAGAAGCCTAATTCCATGAGTGCTTAGGTTTTAGGTAACTCCACTGGCAATTATGGGTTCTAAGCATCCATAGGCATGAATTTGACCTAAGATTAGGTAGTAAGAAATCAATTTTATTAGTACAAAATTGAATTGAATTAGTTTAAAGAATACTTGAGTATGTATCTATTTAACTATTGTTATTGTTATTTAAAATAAGTCTGCCCCTATCCCTGGAGTAACATGTTCCCACAGCTAGAGTATCTGGCTAGTTCATCTCGTAAGGATGAGCATCACATGCTACTGGAGAGCCAAGAGTGTCAACTCTTCTATTTAAGGAACGTGTTATCAATTGACAACTAGGGTTAGAGGGACATGTAGAGCCTGCTGTACCACCACGACTGATGTTTTAAGCTTCTTGTACTGACATAGACCCAGATATGATTATTGCATTGATTGGCATCCTCGGGCAAGAGTGCCTATCAGAGTCACTGGTGGACTACCAAACTTTCATACAAATGTGGCTACTAGAGCTGGTTGAGCTATCTATATACAAAGACCAACATAAGAGAGTGAGTGGATCTAGTGGCAGACTCGATACTTCTGGTGGTAGAGGTGGATACCATGGTTCACCAGTTATTGGTAGTTCTCAAAGTGGTAAGACCTTAAAGAGATCATGCAGTGTTGTGTCTGGAGCGACACCATCAATACCAGAGCCTAGTAGTCTAAATGTACCCCCTGGATATGAGTGCTCCTAGGGCTTCATGGAGGGTCAACTGATGTAGCCTCAGAACCCACTAACCTACATATATGATGAGCTAGGTTACCCATATAAAACATCCTTCCTGATGCTGATGAGTGATGATATCAAGTTTGATCCATCAAATACCACTCATGTGAGTAGATGAAGTGCATTAGCATGTTATTAATTTCATTGATTTGACATGTATTTGACCTATGCATATACCTCAGGATGCTATAGATGATGCTACAAGGTTATTGATAGGACTACACTACTACCATAGTTTTAAGATGCTAGACATCTAAGTAAGTACCTGTTATGATTATGTTTGTGATGCTTATGCATGGATGCATGACCTATATGCCTATATGATTATGTTAATGCAGACGATTCGGTACTTAGAATAGGAGGAGTGAGATCATTATGCTCAGATGACTGATCAGATGGGTAGAGAGATCACCTAGCTGATAGTGCACCTAGAGCGATACAATATCGAGATCCCCGACAGTCCCAGTTTGGATGAGGAGTAGTCAGGAGATGATGATACCTAGAGTATAAGTAACATCAAATACCATATGCATGGTGTCAAAAATTTATAGCTTCTATATTAAGACATAGGATAGAGTAGTTCATCGTAGTATAGCATGAAGGCTTAGTACACTTGGGCTATGGTGTACAAACACTGAGACCTGTCAACTATTCCAACTCTGTATCTTTTGGATTTGATAGTGAAGCCTTAAATGCTTACTGCCATTACTCTTTTACAAAAGTATCATGAATTATGCTTCTCTGTTAAAACATAACTTGGCTATTCTTTTATGCAAGAATAGATAATGGCTTAGCAAGCACTCTCTGCTTTCCACACTATGTCTTTCCAGTGGGGCAATACTAAGTGAGGCCGACTAAACAAGTTTAGAGTCCAATTTCTAAAGAGGTTCCAACAAGTCTCCATCAACACTACTTTCTTGCACACTGCTATGCAATTCTGGGATCAAGTGACCCATGTATTATAGTCTAGACACATGGAGTTTTGTTTGATGTACAAGGAGTTTACTATTATCCTTGAAGTCATATATGGCATGATGGCAATGCTAGCAATACCGGTGCCTACCGAGGAGGTGATCCCTTATCTGATCAAGTCATTTAACATCAGCCCTACCATAGCAAGGTCACTGCTAACTACAGAGGTCTCTATAGATCTTACTACTATCTTTAGGCTATGCAGCCATAAGCTAGTGATTACCCTTTCATGGCTGAGGGTAGCAGGATTCAAATCATTGGTGTAGTTTCTGTTTGTTAACTTGTCTGGCCACGGGGATCTAATAATTAGTCCAGTGATAGACCAAAGGAGTAAGTAAGGTCAAACCCCATTTTTGATGATCATGGTAGAGACAATCCTTAGGCTAGATAGAGTGAGACAAGATTAGTCTGGATACCTCAATAGTAGTATGCTTTTGTTGCAGGTATGAATTCTAAGCTGCCTTTGTAGGTTTTCAATGAAAAACTGTATTCTTAGCCTAAGTTTTGCATGAGTCACCTCTAGTGAGGTTTTTGGCTCATCGAGCTATCTAATTTTGCTTGTGACCCTAACTTTTTCTTAAACTACTCCCTTAGATTTTCAATTTAGTAAGTCATTATAATTTTTATGTGAGTATCCTTTTGCAAGGTTTTCAACTTAGTGAGCTTTTTTTTTTACAAATCTGGCTCTAGGAGAAATTAGGAATCTTGGCACCACTAATGGGTGATCTACAGAGGTATGTACCTTGTAGCTATATGAGGAGAGGCTACACCTTTAGTAAGATGAGGATGTTGACATTCAATGGTTGGGTCAAGTGGATGGGATTTATCCCAGAGAGCGAGGTCAGGTGGACTTGTCCTTGGTGGCACATACAGTATGTAGTGGTGAGGATATACATAGACTATATTTCATTACTGGGATTCAGACACTATTATGGACAGGACTTTCATCGTAACCCAGAGAAAGGCTTATGATGCATGGACCAGGGACTCACTTGAAGAAAAAGTGCAATCTTCTCAAAGGGCTACCTCAAGGAATAAGAGAATCAAAAGAGTCATAAGATGGAGTCACCATTGGATGGTTGCGTATTTGGTTCAATCGACCCATTAGCATGAGTGCTAAGTCAAACCCTTCAAAGATGGGTTTGAGTGGTGAAGATCTGTCGCACCCTCATTTTGGACCGGCTTGATCTGGATCGATTTAGGAATGCCTCTGGGTCAGTTTGGGTTAGCTTCAGGCCAATCCAAGTTGATTTAGGGCTTTCTAGGCCGTTCTGGGCCAACTTTGGCCGTTCCA
>CANYBF010765002.1:0-13135 GCA_948192965.1 Dalechampia spathulata
TTGCATTCAAAACACATGATTTGATTTCTCCTTGGGATGTCTCTACAATTGGAGTCCATTTGATTGAAATCTCTTCTTGGCTCAAATGGCTTCTTACCATCCCTTTGATTCTTCTTCTTATTCTTAATGAAGTTCTTTACATGCTTGGAAAGAAGAGCCACTTCATCTTCAAGGTCTCCTTTGCTAGTTAAAGAGGAATCTTTCTCTTTAGTAGCTTTGAGTGCAATCCCTCATCTTTTGTCTTCCTCAACTCCTTGCTTAAGAGTTATCTCATGTGTGAGGAGTTTTCTAAGAAACACATCCATAGACAAAATAGCTAAGTCATTTGCTTCTTCTATTGATGTTACCCGAGCCTCCCAATCTTTCTTTGGTAAAACTCACAAGATTTTTTTGTTGATGTCTTCTCTTTGGTACATCTTACCGAGATTTATTAAACCATTTACGATCACCATAAGTTAGTTGTACATCTCAGAAACTGACTCGCTTGCTTTCATCTTGAATAATTCATATTCATATGTAAGCAATTTAATCTTCTTATTACGAACTTGGTTGGTTCCTTCATGGTGCATTTCTAAGGCAATCCATACTTGCCTAGTTGTGACACAATAAGACACCCAACCAAATTCTTCATGACTTATCGCATAGTAGAGCATGTTCATTACCTTCTTGTTGTTGCAATTTGCATTCTTTTCTTCTAGTGTCCAATTATCTTTATCCTTAAGAGAAACAGCTCCTTCAATGGTGATTGTAGGTGGAGAGTATTCCTTCCTTAGCATATCAAATAATTCACATCCATTATTGTCCAAAAACACTTCCATCCGATGTTTCCAATATGGATAATAGGTTCCATCAAAGTAGTTGTATAAGATTGACTCTCGGTTGCCATAGGATCATTTGCTCAAGAATTTTACTTCTTCTAACAATGAGCACCAAATTCTCTGATACCAAATGAAATTCCTAGAACCACTGGTAACACATGTGATTTATAGTGGTTCGGCCAACTCTTGCCTACGTCCACTTTCTCCTAAGTCTTAACTTAGGGTTCCACTAGATTCACAATCAATGTATAAAAGGATTCCCAAATGAATCCAATACCCCAGTGTTTTCAAAGCTTACACTCTAGCCTTTACAATATGAATCTCATAATCAACTCAAAATACAAGTTAATCCCCAATGGATTAAGCTCACACCAATCCCACAAAGATAAAACCTAATCTATCGGTAGTAAAATTACAAACAATAAAGCAATTGAAGAAACAAGCTTGAACTTACTTGTAACAGATGAATATAGCTAAAAAATGAATGCTTTGCAAGTGTATTTTTGTTAGGAATGAAAGTATGAAAAGTTATCTTCTAAAACTAGTCATTTGTTAGACTTTAAAACCTAATTTCTAAGTCACGTATGGCCGTACTATATTTGTACGCCCGTACAGATTCAAAACTATCCGTTAGAAATTGGGAGGGAACTATGGTACGGCCGTACCATCACTTGGTACGCCTGTACCAACCCAATTTTCCTCACAAACAATTTTCCTGCGAGTTTGCGTACGACCGTACCACCCATTGGTACGCCCGTACCAAACTTAATGGAACAATACACACTAGGTACGGCCAGCCGTATGACCGTACCACACATAATCAATAGTTGGTACGCCCGTACCACATTAAAAACACTTAGAAAATTACAAATAACTTAAATTGACTCACACGTGACTCAACAATCAAAACTTAGGGTCTAACAAAATGCTATTATTTGATGATGATTGATGGTTAATATATCTAGAATGTTATGATAGGAAATTAAATGTTGAATTATGATATTATGATCTATCATTTAAAGATAACGTAAATGGAATTTATGTATATGGTGATATGGTGAATCTTGATGAATGATGTGAATATCATTATAAGTAATGATATTGATTATATGATATAGATTATGGATAGTATTATATTTTGATACTTAAAATTTAATATGACATCAAAAGTATTTTGATTACATATTACATAGTAAATTATACAAGTAAGAAGGTATGATTATAAGAAGTATAAGTATATGGAATCTAGTATCCTAAAGGTATTAGAGATTGATGAGTAATCATAAATTAGAAATGAGCAAATTATTATATTTATAGTTTAGAATTATATTAAAATGAGGTGTTATGCCTATGATGTGCTATGATTGGTATGAATAGTTAATTATGATTGATAATTGATGAATATAATATCATGACCTATTAATCAAGGTCAATGATCAACATTTTAATGCTCTTATGTTATGAGATGAACTTTATTTATTTAATGACAATGAATATATAAGATGGATGATGAATGATATAGATGAAGTATGGAATGGATGATGTATGATATGATATCATGATGCTTATACTTATATTTTCACTATAGCATCATGACATAATGCATACATATCATGTCATGAAACATCAATGATCATATTCATAATCATGACATGATATGGAGAAATAAGGAAGGACGAAAATGAGTAAAAGTGAAGAAATGATAAATAGAAAAGGGTACTTAGGCATTGTGAAATCAATTCCTATAGGAAATGAATGAGAAGGAAAATAAAATGAAAGCAATGAAATGAATGTGAAATGGGTTTTAGTTTGTTGAATCACAATAATGATATGAATTGAAAAGAAAGACCCAGTACCAGCACACATATGAAATGGCCCAGTATGTGAAAGGGCAAATGAAATGAAATGTTACAGGAAAATAAGAGGGATAATGCATAGCATGAATGCATTCTCACACATGATCATTATTATTCATTTATCATGAAAGTATAGAAAATGGTGATGATGAAAGCACTATAAGTGCACATGAATAATGTTACAAAAATATGATAGTTTCTATATGGTATGTTATTAAAAAAAGAATGCACAAAATGGGCATTCCCATAATGATGATGAAATGAATTGATACAGGAAACAAATGAGAGTACATAGCAAATTGACAGTTTTAATGCAATGGGCATATTTATGAAATACGGTTATAGGAGTTTATGATCATCAATAGAAATGTTAAGATGAAAGTTTGCTATTAATTTTTAATGTCATTTTTATGTTAAATGTAAATTAAGATAATGATTAGAATTCTTAATTATTTTATGATTTATTAATGAAGTATACATGATAAAGTGAAGAATATTATTTTCAGTATTGACAGAATTTAATTTTATTATGAACACGGTTATGTAATAATGGTGTTGGATTGGGTCATAAGTTAAAGCAGTATATATTATAAAGAAAATTATAGTTAAATGACTTTATAAAAAGAATAGCATTTTGATGCTAATAATTCAATGATATAATATTGAAGAACTAAATTAATGATGTATGAGTTGTGATTATATGTAGAAATGATACATTGAGGAATTATAGTGTGATATAGATGAGTCGATAATTATAATGCTTTTACAATATGAACATAATATAGAAATGTTTTATAGTAATGAAATAAAGGATATGAGTTTATAATAATTTAAATGATATTATGACATTGCTAAAATTTTAAGGATAAGGATTATTTAATCTAGTTTATATATGATATAAGTTTACTATGTTTATGTTTATAGCACCACTGAGTGAAATACTCAGTGTTTGTCATTTGATAGATGCAGGTTAATAGAAGGATGGAATGCATGGATGCCAAAGCACCAATTCAACAAGGCTTCCTTTGAAGGCAAGGACTTGGATCAGATTAAGGTTCTATAAAATATTGATAAGTAATTAAAATAAAGATTAAGGCAGTAAATATAAATATGTAATATGAGATTAATATTCTACTATGTTTCTGCAAACTTAAAACATAACATGAGTGTCACACACACACACACACACACACATATAAATTTTTTTACATCCTTTGTAGAATAATTAATGGTTTTAATTTATTGAAGATCATAAATTATTCTACAGGAGCATGTTGCACCACAGAAAGGCGTGACAATTTCTTTTGAAATACCCTTAAAGATTTTAACTTAAAATAAATAATAAATACAATATCAACATTAAAATTTTAGCACTATTAATTAATTGAATTTGAATATATTATTATATAAATTTAAATTATTAAAGATATTTCTATAATAATTATTATTTCTAAATTATTAAAATTTTATTTCTAAATTATTAAAGATATTTCTAAAATAAAATTTTATAAAGCAAAATATTATTTATGATCATTTTCCGAAATATGAGATTTTCAAGTTGTAAAAATATTTCACATTATTAATGTGTGACTTAGCTTTTATAAACTTATATTATAAAAGTGAAGAAAAAAAGATTGATGAAGTATAAATTTACCAAGCTTTTGGCTAAAATAAAGTATGGTCCTTGTTCTTTTTAATTTAATTGCTAATACATAGGTCATTTATTAATTTTTTCTAATAAAAATTTATTTTTTATCAAAAAATTTTTAAAATTAATATAAATGAACAATTTATTTTGAAATAAATTTATAATTTTTAAATTAATATAAATGAACAATAAAGAATCAATGACATAAAATATTTCAATTGAAATTTTAGGACCATTAATCAATTAAATTTGAACATATGATTATATTACTTAAAATTTCATGATTTATCAATTTTAAAATAGAATTTTAAATGATATGTATGATAATAGTTTTTAAATAGATCAAAATCCTATTATAAAAATGATATGTATGATAACATAAATTTATGATACTTCAAATTATATTATAAGATATAATTTTAAATAATATTTATAATAATAGAAATAGAATTATGTATTATAATAAACTTTTATTAAGATTAAAATGATAAGTTGCATTAGAATTTCAAATGACATATATAATAATAACATTTTATTCAAATTAAAAATGTTAAAAAATAATTATAAAAAAAGACATAAATGATAAGTCAAATAATTAATGCTAAGGTGCAATACACGTAATATAGCTCTAGTAGTATATAAATTTATATACTATAAAATATTATGTTATATATGATAGAAACTGTATTATAAATGATATATGTTGTATGATAAACAAATTTATCTGCCATATGAAGCAAACAAATTTATCTGCTATATGAAGCTACCATATATATATCATACGATAGGAGTAGGAGAAGGTGAAATTGCTGATGACAATAATCGACGATGGTAATGTGATGATTGAAGTGACAATAGTGATGATGACAATGATAATGCCAACAATCATGACAAGGACTAATAAAATTAGAGGTTCGAAGCAATCCAAAGAATAAAAAACCTTCGTACTCGATCCAAAAAACTAAAATATTAAAATCAAAATCTTCAAATCGTACCCAAATAAATGAAAATTTTCAAATTGTAATGATGTAATATTTTGGAGCAATTTGATTTGTAGATTTGGTTCCACTACTGTGAATCAAAGTAAATTAAAACAATAAACAAATTTGAAGATTCATTTATTTTTTCAAAAAAATAATATAGAACACCCTTAATTAAAAAATAAAACCATTATCTAAACATTCAAAAATAAAACCATATGAGAATAACCAACATGCTCTATTATATAATAATTTAATCATCCAAAATAATAATTCAAACTATCATAATTTTGAAAACATTCAAAAAATATATGATAATTCATATAATTAGGTTTATAAATTTATGAGTTACCTTAAATATATTTTTAATATAACATTTAAAATATTTATCTGTAACATATATATATATATATATATATAATAAAATTATAATTAATAAAATTGGATCTAGTTTTGATTCTGCAATTTGGAGTAGTTCAAGTTGGATCAAGAGTTTTATAAAATTTCATACCTATTTAGTATTAGTACCTTTTTTTTTATACTTTGGATCAATTGTAGAATATTGCAAATGTATTAAAAAAAACAAGATAAATAAACAAACATGCAAAGAACATGAAAGGTGGAAGCATGTATTAAAAGACTAAAGTGATTGTCTATCAGTTGCAAGTTTCTTTATGTTATGAGTATTCAATACAACACCATTTTAAGCTTGTATAGAAATAATGTCATGTAATGGAATGTAGAGTCTTTTAGAATTAGTTTCTTTCTTTCTTTGGTTTGTTTTATTGTTTTGCAATGTCATAGAATTTGTTATTCCTCCAATAAGATTAGTTATTCTAGTTCTATATAAATATAAGGAAATATGTTGTATAACATTCATTGAATACAAGAAAAGATTATGCTATTTTTCTACATGGTATTAGAGTGTAAAACTATATTATTAACGGTAGAAGTAATTTCAAATATAGAAATGGATCTAATCTACTGAAGAAGTTATTTTTATAGTTCTTATCAAATTTAGATCATCAAGGGATGGTTCTCTTTTTGACGTCGCTAGTTCGTAAAAATTACTTGTCATGGAATAGAGCCATGACCTTAGCTTTAAGAGCCAAAGATAAATTAAGCTTTACGACTGGTATTTATGTTTCGACACCTGAACATTTGACTCTACATGAGAAATGGAGGAAATTTGACAGTATGGTCACCTCATGGATACTCAATACTTTGTCTAAAGAAATTGTGGATTCTATCATATATGCCTTATTATTGAAAGTATTATAGGATGAGATTACTAAAAGCTTTGGAGAAAGTAATGGTCCTCTTTTATGCTAGGTAAATTTTGAAATCCATAATTTAACATAGACCAATATGTTAGTTGTCATTTATTATACTAAGATTGAAAAACTTTAGAATAAGTTGGTGTGTTTAAAGCCATTACTTATATGTAAATGTGATACTTCTCACAAGATTGCTCAAATTAATATTGAAGATCACTTAGTCCAATTTTTAATAGAACTAAATGAAACATATAACCATATAAGGAATCACATCTTGTTGCTCAATCCTCTCCTAACTGTAGCAAAGGCATACTCTATGATTCTACGATTTAAGAAACAAAAAGAAGTACATGTTGGAGGTGATAACACACAAACTGTTTTCACTATCAAGCATTAATCATCAAATAAGAATCAATTTATTGCATGATAAAAGGAGTATCAAAGAAAGGAGACAGATAGCAAATATTGAAGTTATTGTATAATCATAGGACATTCTTAGGATACATGTTTTAAATTACATGGATTTCCTAAATGGTTTACTTAATTAAAGCAAAAGAAGGAGAAGTCAAAAGTTAACATGGTAGCAAATGTAATTAAGTAATTACTAGCCCAACAATCAATTGAAATACAATAGAATTCTATGTTCAATTTGAGCAATCTCATACAATAAGAGTGGTAAATATATGAAAGGAAAAAATGTCAGATATATGCAATGAATTAGGTGATGTGTTGCTAGATATGTAGGCAATCTTGTATTTGATTATGAATTTATTTCTAATATGAATGATGACTCATGGATAGTTAATCTAGGGGCTATTGCCCATATATGTTGTAACCCTTCATTAATGCAACAAATTCAAATACCAGACAAAAACTTATATTACCATACCAAATGGCACCTGTATACCTATCATTTTTATAGGAAATGTACCCCTTGACCCTAGCTTATGCTTACAAAATGCTCTCTCTATGCACCTAATTAAAACACAATTTACTTTCTATAAGTGCTTTACATAAGTAACAAAAACTCATAACGATTTTCTATTCTAATCATTATGTTTTACAAGACCCTATAACTGAACAGTATTGGTTAAAGGAGACTTGCAAGGGGGACTATACCTAATAAGAGTAGATAGTTGTAAAAATCATCAAGGTCATAATATTCCTTCAGTTGCATTTATCAATAAATTCATACATCTACTCCTTTTACCTTAAGTCAGTTATGACATTATTGTTTAGGTCATATACAATATAAAAAAGTTTAGCATTTACCAAAAAAAATCTCATTTTCTCCATCAAAACATCAAAATGTTGTTTGTGAAATATGTCTTATAGCTAAGCAATCATGGAAAATTTTTCAAAAAAATGCATATTAAAATTGCTACACCTTTTGAAAAATTGCATTCATATCTTTGAGGACCAAATCAACAAAGTTTCATATCTCAAGCTAAATATGTTTTGAAAATTATGAATGATTTTACTCATGCAACTTGGCATCCTCAAACCATACTGACATGGTCATAGGTAAAGCTCATCTCTCTTTTCAACCAAAATTTGCTACTAAATATACATGCTTTATGGCCAATATATTATATGTTCATAAGCCATAGTCATGTCAAAAAGCAAAGGAAAATCAACAATGGATGATTGCAATGGAGGTAGAGTTAGAAGCATTGGAGAAAAAGAATACTTGGTAGTTAATAGAGTTATCAAAAGGAAAAAAACCAATTCAATCAAAGTGGGTGTACAGGGTAAAATTTAGGCCTGATGAAATAGTTGACAAATATAAAGCATGACTAGTGGTAAAAGAATACAGTCAGTAATTTGGTATTGATTATCAAGACAATTTTACACCTATGGTTAAATTAATGACAATTCAATTATTTCAAGGTATTGCAATTTAACATGATTGGGAAGTGCGTCATTTGGATATTAATAATACTTATCTATATGGCTATTTAGAGGACGATATATATTTGATGCCACCTAAAGGGTATACTAAGGCTAAAGATGGTCAAGTTTGTAAGCTACAAAAAAGTTTGTATGGATTGAAGCAAGTCGGGAGGTAATGAAATAAAGAATTAATTGAAACTTTAAAGGCATATGATTTTGAATAATCTATAACATATTATTTTTTATTTACTAAAGGTTAAGGAAATCATTTTTTATCATTACTAATATATATCGATGATGTATTGATCATGGGCGTAAACATCTAAAATATATAGCAAATTAAGAATCATCTCATAATGCTTTTACCATAAAGGATCTTGGCTATGTTAAATAATTTATGGGCTTTGAGATTGCTTGCTCACCTGATGGAATGTTCATAAGTCAATAAAAGTTTATAGGTGATATTGTGCAAGACATTAGGCAAGAAAAGTGCAGAGTCAGTCAGTTTTCTAAGGCAATAGGATCAAAGTTGGAAAAAGATATTGGCAAACTTTTACTTGACCTAGAAGTATATAGAAGATTGGTTGGGTGTCTGTTGTATTTGAACATTACTCGACGTAATATCGCCTTAGCCACTCAAAAGTTTAGCTAATACATGTAGGAGCCTTATCAATCCGTTAGGATGTGACAATGATTGCTCTTGGATATCTACGAGGAACCATTAACAAAAGATTATTTTACAAAAAGGAACCAGATTTCCGTTTAAAAGCTTTTTACGACTCAGATTGGACATCTTGCTTATATAGTTGAAGATCCACCATCAATTTTTACATTTTTCTAGGTTGATCTTTAATTTCCTGTAAGGTCAAGAAATAAAGCACTATCAGTAGATCATCTGCTGAAGCAGAACATAGGAGCATAAGTAATACAACATGTGAGATAGAGTGGTTGACTCACTTACTCAATGATCTTCAAATCCTAGTTAAAACTCCTATTTCTTTATACTACGATAACAAGGTTGTAGAGCATATGGCAGTAAATGTGGTATTTCACGAGCATACCAAGCACATAGAGATCAACTATCATTCGATTCATGATCATTTTACCCACGATTTTCTAAGAACTATTCATATGCCTTCTTATCATCAAATTACATACTTGTTTACAAAATTGTTCGGTATTCAACTCTTTCATCACCATTTACTCAAGCTAGGTCTCTATTCAATTGGAAAAGGCCCTAGCTTGAAAGGAGCGTTTGTAAAATAGAGCAAATGTATCAGAAAAAAGATAAGCAAATAGACATGCAAAGAATATGAAAGGTGGAAGCATGTATTGAAAAACTAAAATGGCTATCTATCATATGTAAGGTTTCTTTGTGTTATGAGTATTCAATACAACACCATTTTAAGCTTTTAGAGAAACGATGTGGTATAATGGAATGTAGAGTCTTCTAGAATTAGTTTCTTTGTTTCTCTCGTTTGTTTTATTTGTTTTGCCACGTCATAGAATTTGTTATTCCTCTAACAAGATTAGGTATCCTAGCTGTATATATGTAAAGGGCAATATGTCGTGTAACATTCATTCAATACAAGAAAACCTTCTGTTATATTTCTACATTAGTACTAGAATCTTTAACATCCATACTCATCCTTAGCAAAATTAAGAAGAACATTAAGGTTTGAAAAAAAAAAGTATTTAAAGAAATGATACAAAATAAAGATAAAAATATATGTAACAAAATCTTAAATTAAAAATCAAAACAATAATTTTAAAGAAAAGTAAACCTAAAAATTGATACTCTTCCCGATTATCCTATTATAAATGTAAAAGCCCAAAAATACAATATTTTAAAACTTTGTCCAAAAACTAGAATTTGAAGACCATTTCAAAAAATTATGTTTACATTTTGAAGTTTTTGAATTTTACAGAAATGGTTTGGTTTTATGAATGTAAAATTACATGTCAAAAGTGGGAATAATGTAAATTAATTCAATACATAATTTTATTTTTAAGGCAAAAGAGGTTGTTTTAGATCAATTTTACATTTTCCTTCTTCCATAGATTCATCACTTAAATATACATTAGAGGCTTGAATTTGATCTACTTCTAGCTTTGGATCTATCCCATCGCCATTTTTCATATCATCATTGGCTTTGCCCCATAACACCACATATAAGCCAATAATCACTCCAATTGCACCTGTTAAACTGAAACACAAATGCATTTTAAGTTTGAAATTAATGTTTTATGATATTTATTCATATAAATATCAATAATATCTACAGCATGAGAAGGAAGGAAACGAGAAAAAAATAGTTAATCGTTTGTCTTTTCTACAAACATAATATAAAAAATAAATTTATTGAAAAAATATTAATCTGGTTCCCTTTAAACACTAATATTATCAAGTTGATACAAAAAATATTCTATTTTAATCGTTTTACATTAGATTGATAACATAATTTAAATTTATTTATTTTTTTCAATTAAGTTAAGAAATTTAAAATAATAATTTTAAAAGTAATGACTTGTTTTTTAAAGGTACGCGTTAAGTTATTTACGTTTTAATATTTTTATAAAAAAAACACATTTAAATCATTAAATAAATACAATAATAAAATAGTACTTTTCTAAAAAATTATATACATGAATCAATCAAATTCATAAACTTTATAACAATTAAACTTATTAAATAATTTCAATACATATTAGGTACTTAATTTTTCCAGTATTTAGTTTTTACTTTTATCTTTCACTTTTATCAAACATCATCTTAATTAAAATATATTAAAATATTTTTTGTTATTGAATACTAATTCGGTTATAGTTATATTAAATTAATAAAAGAACAATTAACAAAAAAATAAATCGAAAAAATGAAATGTGGCGTATACATCAATATATTAGAATCATAAATATCTTGTATAAATATTTTATTATTTGTACCACAATAAAATAACATGTTGAATACTTATTATTCATGTAATAAATACTAGTAGCTCAAAAATCAAATTATTATGTTGGCTTTGGTTTTTATTTTCATATCAACTAAGGAAGTGGTACGGAGGAAAGAAAGTTGACAACAAAGTATAAAGGGAAAAATATAAATAAATTACCTTCCGACGTAAATTCTTTCATGAAGAGATAAGGCAGCCAATGTGGTGACAATAACAGTGCCTAAAGGATTGAACATCGCTGAAAAGAGCGGACCTCTTTGAGAAATACACCATGCTTGCACAAAGAATGAAAATCCCGATCCTATGATTCCCTATTCAATATCAAGTTAAAATTATCCAAAATAAGCAATATATTTCTTCAGTATGTTGAAAATCATGTTGTGAAATTTATTTAAGATTGTTCTACCTATGAGTAAAGTTTAAGTTAAAAAATATTTTATTTTCAGGATATAATATAGTTTTATTTATAACTTTTAAAAAAAAAATGAAATTAGTATCTAATTTATTTTACAATTTATTAGCCAATTGAGCAAAATATATCTAAATTTTTTTTAATTTCACTCTTAATTTTTAGTTATTTCAAAGAAATACCTAAACTTTGATTTTTACATCATACATATCTTTCATTAGTATACTATTAATAATTCATTAAGCTTCATTAATTTATATCAATAAAAATCATGAACTATTATGATTTTTTAATTATATCTTTAAATTTTTATTTCATATCTGTTTTGAAATTTTTATAGGTTTAAAATATTTTATGTTAAAACTAACAAATTAAATAAATTTATGTTAATAATTTTATATTTGAACTAAAATCTAGTACTTTTATATTCTTTACGTAATTATTTTACGTTTGTGCATGATTTAAAAAATTCGACCAGGCATCTTAAATAATTGATTGTAATTTTTTAAATATATTTTAATGAAAGTTAATTGAAATGAATTATAACTTTAATGAAATTTAATGAATAAAGCTATACTTAAATAAGTTATATATCAAATTTTAAACTAGATACCTAAAACTAAACAATAAAAATGAAAAATATATACGTAAAAAGTTTAGCATAAAATTAATAAAATCATGTTATTTCAAGTTGTTTATTATTACAAAATAAATAGTACTTTGCTAAAATTTAGTGAAAAACTAGCATTGTAAAGTATTTATGATATAAGAATGAGAGTTAAAGTATTATACAAGAATAAATGAAAATATAAAATAAAAATAAAATACTTATTAAAATTTTAATGTTTTTTTGTCATTTAATCAAATCAATATTAATTCAATTCATTAAATATGGATTAAACTAGATTAAATTTATAATATATGAAAATTTTAACTAATTTTATTCAAGCTTAATATAATAATAAATAAATAAAATTTAAATGAATGAAACATCAAATAAAATTTTATAAGAAAAGAAAAAGGATGAAGAAGATTAAGAAAAAATATATACTGAATATATGCAGCAAACGAGTTCCATATTCGAATGGATCTTCCATCTGTCGGAGTCCAGTTCTAATAAAATTGTAACAATCGCAGACTGTATTGTTCCATATACATCTGCAATTGGATCTATCATGTATGCTATGTTATGTACTAGGCCTGATGTGTCATTCTCTCTGAGTGTCACTAGTAGATTCCAATCCAGTTATGGGGAGGAACACTGGGCTGCTGTTAAGAATATCCTTAAGTACTTAAG
>CANYBF010765059.1:0-40583 GCA_948192965.1 Dalechampia spathulata
ATCTTTCCATATTAATAATGTCCATTCTTATTAATACCATGATCAGGGATATTTAGATATTGAACATTTGCATACAATAAGAATCTCATTCTATAAACTCGTTATGGATTCCTTTGCATTGTTCCAATATCATGGACTTCAATATATAGTTTAATACTCCAAGTAAAACAAGTTCATGTAAAACATTGTACTATATAATGAATAATGTCTTTATTAATGAAACGTATAGTTCAAATACACATGATGCTCTAGAGCATACACTAACACAGATGGGATGAGAGATTGCTCCATTGACAACGCGTCTGGAGCGATACAACATCAAGGTTCCAGATAGTCCCAGCCTTGATGAAGACCATTCCGATGAAGATGATGCTTAAGGGAAACATGATGTTTGATTCCCATATGCATGATGTCAAAACTCTATAGTTTCTATATTAGAATAATAAGATAGTGTGTTACAGTCTTATATATGGGCCTAGTACACTAGGGCTATGGTGTACAACTTTGAAAATAGCCAAAAGCTTAAACTGTGTATCTTTTGGATTTATTAGTGGAATCCAAAGTTGTTTGCTGCTATAAATATCTTATGCTTTATGCTTTATTACCAAAACATAATTTCTTTGTTCCTCTATGCAGAAAGTAGATATACAATGACTTAATAATCACTGTCTACTCTCCATTCTCTTTCTCGTCGTTGGGGCAATGATGAGTGGAGTCGATTAAGCAGAATCGGGCTCCAGTATTTGAGGACACTTCAACAAGTCTCAATCAACAATGCTTTTCTATAAGCTTCTATGCAATTATGGGATCCGGTGGCTCATGTCTTCTAGTTTGGGCATGTTGAGTTATGCCCGATGTACAAGGAGTTTGCTACTATCCTCGGAGTCACTTGCAAGATATCGATGATGTTTACGACGAGCGTGCCAATAGGAGAAGCAGAATTGTACTTGATGAGGGCCTTTGACATTGATCTAACCATTATGAGGTCCCTCTTGGCTACAAAGGATTCTGTAGATATCGTTGCTCTTTTTCGGCTGTGTAGCCAAAAGTCAATAGATACCCCCTCATGGTTGAGGGTAGCAGGGTTTGGATTACTGGCATAATTCTTGTTCGTCGATCCATCCGGTCATGGAGATTTATTGATTGGACTTGTGTTAGATTAGATGATGTAGGGTCGGACCCCTTTTCATATGGTCGTAGTAGAGATGATCATCAGACTGGACAAAGTGAAAAGAGGATTATTCGAGCATTTCAGTGGTAGTCTACTTCTTTTGTAAGTAATGATCCTAAGCTGCCCTTACAGGTTTTCAACTTAGAAAAGCTATGTTTTTGCCCTAACTTTTTCATGAGTCACTTTTGCAAGGTTTTTGGCTCATCAGGCTACTGATTTTATTTCAGACCCTAACTTTTGCCTAAACTGCCTCCTCGGGTCTTCAGCTCAGCAGGTCGCTTTCATTTTTTTTTTACCTGAGCAGCCTTCTGCAAGGTTTTCAACTCAGTAAGCCTTTGTTTTTGTTTTTGTTTTTTTTTTCAGGTTTGGCTTCAAGAGAAGCTTAGGATCCTGGCACCACTAACGGGGGACCCATAGAGATATCTTCCTCATAACCATATATGGAGAGGTTATACCTTCATTGAGGTAAAGACACTGACATTCCAGGGCTAGACCAAGTGGATGAGAGTCAGGCCTGAAAATGAGATCAAGTGGACCTACCCTTGGTGGCGCATATAGTACATGACTGTGATGACCTATATAGATTGTATCCCACTGCCGGGATTCAGATGTTGCATGCACTACAGTTCTGCCAGAATCTGTCATCGGTATGGCTATAGGCAGGCCATCCCTCAATTGATAGAGTTCGAGGGAGGAAGACTGGTGCCTCATTTTATAGAGCATGTGGAGAGGACCTGGCCTCATCATCAGATAGTGCTGATAAAGATTCCTGGAGCTGGATCTGCCACAGATGAAGAGTATAAGCTATAGGTGCTGCGCCATGCCTGAGTCCTGTACTACGAGACAATATTAGGCAATAATATAGCATGTAATAAAGAAAGATAGCGCTTTATGTTTGAGATTTGTATTACTTATGGCTAAGTTTATAAACATGTGTTCTATTTGCATTAATGAGATTAAAACATTTACATGAAAAATGCTAAAATCAACATAGAAGTTCCTGATGTGCATCAGAGTTAACCTCTGTTATTGGCCAGCCTCGTGTGAGATTTTTTATTCAACCATTTTAACGCTCTCTTTTTACTTTTTAAGAGCTCTAAATTTTGCATGAGTTGTTTAAAGCAGATTTTCAACTTATTGAGCAAGGATTTTTCTTTTTGCATTAACTTTTGCATGAACTGCCTATATAGGTTTTCGGCTCACCAGGCTTTTCCTTTTTATTTTGTTTTTCTTTTACCCTTTGCTCTAGATGTGGACAGCGCCTTTAGATAAGATCCTTTTAACTAGGAATAGGCCTTCTCAGTTCGGTCTGAATTTCCCATGAGGGTCGCGGATGGCTAGTCTGACTTGCTTCAAAACTAAATCAACTTCATGTATGGCAATAGGCTTGACTTTTTTATTGAATGCATTCGCCATGCGCTTCTTGTAAAGCTGTAAATGATAGAGGGTCTTCAGCCGCTTCTCATCAATATTAACTAATTGTTCATACCTGGCCCTTTTCCACTCAGCTTCTGGCAACTGAGATTCCAAAATGACATAAAGTGATTTTAGCTCTACTTTGATTGGCAATATGGCTTCTATTTTGTAAATAAGAGAGTAGAGGGTAGCACCCGTAAGACTCCTTACAGTGGTTCTATAACCTCATAAAGCAAATGGCAATTGCTCGTGCCAATCTCTATAAGTTCTCACTGTCTTGGCTAAGAAGTGCTTGATCATCTTGTCAGCCGCTTCAATTGCCCCGTTAGCTTGAGGGTGGTATGGAAAGGATTGGTTATTCTCAATCCCATATATTTCTAGCAAGTCAACCACTTGGCCTTGGAATTGCACTCCATTACCAGACACCAAGTGATGTTGTATCCCATATCGGTATATGAGATTCTTCTCTATAAACTTGGCAACCTGCTTTGCCCTTAGTTTACTATAGGATTCAGCTTCTACCCACTTAGAGAAGTAGTCGATAGCCACCAGTATGTATCGATGCCTATTAGAAGCATTAGGATGAATCTCACCCATGACGTCAATTCCTCAAGCTGAGAATGGCTATGACGTTGTTAAATTTTGCAATTCAACTGGCGGTACATGACTCAGATCACTATAGATCTGGCACTCATGACACCTCCATACAACTGTATGCAATCTATCTCTATGGTGAGCTAGAAATACCCTTGGCACAGGATCTTCCTGTAGAGAGTGAATCCATTCATATGAGGTCCGCATATACTAACGTACACTATCTGCATGACTGATTCAATCTCCTTCCTTGATATGCACCGAAGTTATAGACCATCTGCTATTTTTCTATAGAGAAAACCCTGATACCAAGTAAAGTTAGCTGCTAACCTGCGTAGGGCTAGTTTATCAATCTTGTTGGCTTCTTCCGGATAAGTACCAATTTTTAGAAAGTTCATGATATCTCCATACCATAGGATCTCATCTGGTTGGTCTAATGTCATAACCCATTCTCCCTCATAGCAAGGAATCCTCGATTGCTTAATGAATATAGGTTGAATTTGACTCTATGACCGTTCACAGACTGAAGCTAATGTGGCCAAGGCATCAGCCATCTGATTCTCTTCATGTGGTATGTAAATGAATTAGCATGAGCTATAGTTACAAACCATAAGCTTCATGTATTCAGTATAAGGCTTGAGCCTTTCCTCTTTGACCTCCCACTCGGTCATGGATTGGTGAATGACAAGCATTGAATCACCAAATATCCGTACATCTTCGGCTCTGATTATTAGCAATGCTTCTAGCCTGAATAGACATGTTTCATATTCAGCCATATTATTGGTGACTAGAAAGCTCATCCGCTTAGAAAGCATAACGAGTTCACCTTCAGGAGTGATTAGCACAACCCCTATACCTGCACCTCTTCTGTTGACTGCACCGTCAAAGTGTAACTACCATTTTTGGACATCAACTATCCCCAAGTGCTCATCTGGGAAGTCTAGTTTAAAGGTCTTAGAGTCATCCATTGCCCTGGATGCTAAGAATTCAGTAATTGCTCTACCTTTGATCACCTTGGTTGTGATGTACTGCACATCAAACTCTGATAACAGGATCACCCACTTAGAGAGTTTTCCTACCAGCGAATGAGCTGCGTACAAGTACTTCATAGGGTCAACCTTGGAGATTGACTAAACTTGGTATGACTGGAAGCAATGCCTGAGTTTCTTGGTGACCCAGACCATAGTCATGCATAGCTTCTCAACAGTACTGTATTTACACTCAATTGGCAGTAGCTTCTTACTCAAGTAGTAGACAGCATGCTCAACCCCGACTTTGTTCTCTTGAGCTATCATAACACCCACTGACTCATCTTCTAAGGCTAGATAGAGTAGTAATGGTTTTCCCGACTAAGTTGGTTGTAGAATCAACGGGTTAGAGAGGTAATGCTTCACCCTTTTCAATACGAACTGGCAATTCTCATCCTAAACTATAGGCTAGTTCTTCCTCAAAAGCTTGAAGATAGGCTCATACATGGTAGTGAGCTTGGCGATGAATTTGCTGATGTATTGGAGCTGTCCCAAGAATCCCCTGACTTCTATCTCAGTTCTGGGAATAGGCATCTTGATGATTGACTTTGCTTTATCAAGATCCACTTCAATACCCCTTTGACTAACAATGTGACCCAACAGCTTGCCGGATGTCACCCTGAATGTGTATTTCTTTGGGTTTAGCCTGAGTCCATATTTCTTAACGCGTGTGAGAAATCTATCAAGAGCAACTGGATGCTCTTCTCTGGTAGGAGTTTTGATCATCATATCATCCACATAGACTTCAAATTCCTTGTGGATTAAATCATGCAATAAGGTTTTACAGCTCGTTGGTAGGTAGCACCTACGTTCTTCAAGTCGAAGGGCATGACCTTATAGCAGTAGGTCCCCCATTCTATGATGAAAGTTATCTTTACCTTATTTATAATTACCATCAGGATCTAATTGTACCCTGAAAACGCATCAACGAAGGAATATATAGCGCTAGCAACTGTACTATCAACTAGCACGTCAAGGTAAAGGAAAGTCATCCTTTGGACATGCTTTGTTCAAATCCCTGTAGTCTATACAGGCTCTGACCCTACCATCTTTCTTGGGAACTGGGACAACATTGGCCAACCATTCTAAGTAGTCAACCACCTTAA
This sequence comes from Dalechampia spathulata, assembly GCA_948192965.1. Lineage (NCBI taxonomy): Eukaryota > Viridiplantae > Streptophyta > Magnoliopsida > Malpighiales > Euphorbiaceae > Dalechampia > Dalechampia spathulata. Next base: position 5,316 of record CANYBF010765059.1, read on the forward strand.
GGAATTTAGCATCCAACTGCTTCTGGACATCCTCCTTGACCTTTTGTGCCCACTTTGGTCGAAGGCGTCGTAGTTTTTACTTAACTGGCTTACACCCTAGCTTGGTTAGGATTCTGTATTCTACAATGGATCTGTCGACACCCAACATATCTTCATAGCCTTAAGTAAAGGCTTTTATATGCTTTTTCAATGAGCTGATTATTTTTGTTCTCTCTTCAGGGGTCAAGTCTGATGCAATCTGGAGTAGACAAGGCTTGTCATCTGTGTTAATATTAACATTTTCAATGCAAGATGCATTAATGTCAAAAATGCTCATGAAATGCTCATGCTCATGCACAATAATATCAGAATACACATCGTAAACATAAGCAAAGTTATTCTTCATTGCATTATATTTAGATGGAATTACATCATCATCAAATAAAACAGAAATTGGGACATCAATGTCCTCATACAGCAACTCCTCAAAGGTGTTATCCACCAGAGTAGCAATGTCTTTGTAGACCTTTGGTAACAACAGGTCCTCCACATCCAAGTTCTGTAACTTGGCTCCCAGTGCAGCGACTGTAGTGATTTCTGGCTCCAGGAGGCCAGTGGTGACATCAACAACATCACCAAAGATTTAGAAAGCATCATCAAGACTGATGGTAAAAGAAGTAGCAGTAGTCTTCTCAACTGCTGTCAAGGCTGACAGGTCACAGACGTCACCAAAATAGTAAACAGTTGCTCAAAGAAGTCATATGAGTTAGGCAACTCAGTGGGATGATCATGCTATGTCTCTCCCTGAATGAAGATAACCATCTTGCACTCCTCTGGCTTGTCTAAAGTGTAGGGATCAAACTCAATGCAGTACCTTTCTTCCCACATGGCTGTAGGAATGTCAAACTCTATCAGACCCTGTTGATACCGGCCTAAACCTTTGCCAGGCATAAAGTTCATCATTTGCATCATCCTCTCCATACCAGGACTTGGTTGGTATGAGTATGATTTAGGTTCTCCAATGGCAGCAATCTGAAAACCAGTTATGAGAGGGACATCTTCTCTAATACAAGCTAAAGCTACCTCATCATCAGTAGTAATAGTAACCACACCTTCATTCTGTGGGAACTTGATCTTCTGGTGTAAGGTAGATGGCATACCTCCTAGGGGATAGAACCATAGTCGGCTCAACAGTAAAGCAAATGATATTGGTATATCAAGAACTGTAAACTCCACCACTGATTCAATTGGCCCGACCGTGACAGTAGCGGTGAAGGTACCAGTGACCTCCCTTTTAGACTCATCATACGCCCTAGTAATAATCTTGCATGGCTTCAAGTCTGAAAGTTGAACTCCAAGCTTGGGCAGCACCTTGAGCGGGTAGACATTGATACCGGAACCATCATCCACCATGACATAGGGAGTGGAAAAGTTCATGATATTCACCCTGATAAAGAGTGCTTTGTTATGGCGGATACCCTCGGCTGGTAGATCTACGTCAGAGAAGGTGATCATGCTGGATGGTAACTCCCGGTTTACCAACTGACTCTTCATGCTATTGGTAGAGGCAGATGGAGAGATTCTCATTCTAGAGAGTGCTTTACTGATGTCCCATCGATGCTGTTGAGAGGATAGCACCAAGTCCCAAATGTTAATATTAGCCTACGTCTTCTTCAGCTGCTTAACGATAACATTATCAGGCTGAGCAACTTGATTAGCTGGTTGTGGAGCTAGAACATTACTTAGACCGGCCTCGTCCCTAGTGGGCCTAGCCTTGGTCGGCTTTTTAGGAGCTTATGGCTTCTTCCTAAGGTTAGGAGGAGTGAATACCTTACTACTGCGAGTCATGTTGCAGACTCGAAAGGACATCTTGTTAGCACTTAACCCTTTCTGCTGCTTAGGTGGTTTTGGTGCTAACTTAGCCGGATTGGGGTCTTAATCAACTTAACCTTCTTTGAAGCCTAATCCTGTGATGACTCAGACTTAGTGGAATCCTAAGTAGCTATAGACTCATCCTCTAAACTGTCGTACCATATGTCAATGGCACCAATGTCAAACCCACTTTCGAGTCAGAAGGTGATAGTGGGTAGTCGAGTAATCTCCATACTACCGAGGGGAGAAAAGGAGTTAAGAACCAAGGATTCTGGCAACCCTGATTGGAGCATGTAAGTGCAATTGGCTTTAAGGTAGTTAGGCAACGGGTTTGTCTTGGTTGATGGTTTGAATTTTTCAGGGTCTTCGATCCCACCAGAGTCAATGGGGTTCTGAATGACCAATCTGAGGGAGCGACAGTCATCAGTGTTGTGGCCATGATATTGGTGATAGTGGTAGTAGGTTTTGGTGTCCACCAAGATTTGGGGTGGTGTTTTAAAGTTTGGCTCTAATGGCTTGATCAGTTTAGCTTTGAGAAGATGCCCAAAAACCTTGGAAAGCGGCATTCCAAGATCTAAGAATCTCTTGGATGGGGTAGTATTTTGGAGTATGAGATTTGGTGTTTGTAGGGCATTGATATAGTGTAGCTTCTATTGTATTTGAGTATATGTGGTGGTTTTGGGCTTCTGGTAAGACGACTCCTTTTTCTTCCCCTTAGTCTGCTCTATCCGTTAGCCAATAGAGTAGATGTCCTTGAAGGTATGGAAAGTCTGGTACTTCAGCTTATCCTGGTAGAATGGCAGTGACCCAATACTAAGCTTATTGATCATGTCAGATTCAAATGGCTTCTATCTGACCAGTGCAGCTTTATCCATCCAACGACTGAAATAATCTATGAAAGATTAATTGGTTTTCTGCTTAACCATTTCCAAATCCATCAGGGTTACATCGAATTGGGACTTGAACTCGTACTGTTTACAAAATGCAATACAAAGAGGCTTCCACTTGGTTATGGTTGCCTTGTTCAGACTATGATACCAGGCTAGCACTAGTCCCTCCAGTGAGATGAAGAAGAGTCAAACTATCTAATCGTTCGATAAGTTTGTAGTGCTCATCATCATGGTGTATGTCTTCAAATGATTCTTTGGGTCCCCAACTCCGCTGTACTTAGGAACATCAGGGAGCTTGAACTTGATAGGCAGCCCCTTGATAGCTCGGACAGAGAACTCATCAAAGTCCAGGTTAGACCCCATGCCTTTGGTCTTCATGATAGTCTGCAGTTGTTCTATCTTTTACTCTAAGATAATGGTCTTAAACTTTTGAACATCATTCATATGGAGCGATACATTATCATCAGTCTCCATGTCATACAGATTGACACCCTTCCCCTTTTCCTTCATCGGAGCTGGTGGGGTGATGAATTCTACAGGACTAAGAGCCTCCTAGATCTATTATTGCAGGAGAGACTTGAAGTCATCATTCAGGAGCTTGGCCACTAACTGGTCAATGAGTTTCTGAACTGCAGCAAGTGTGGCCTCATTTAGTGTTGAGGCAGCAGGGTCAGATGATGATGCAACATTCTTGGCATGCTGAGAGTCTAACATGGTCTATACATGACATAAAGAGTTAGCATGAATGCATGAGTATGCACATGCAATTGTATATGGTGCACGTGATGCGACACATAGGATGCATGCATGACCTATGCTAGGAATATCCAATGTTATGGCTGCGATAAAGTGAGTTAGCATGCGTATGCATGGGTGCACATGATGCATCATGTAGGATGTATGTGTGTCCTATGCTAGGCAACATCTAGCATTATGGCTGCAAAAGGAAATTTGTTAGAAGATTGCATAAGTATGCATGTATGCATGTTTGGATAGAAAACATGAGACGGTTAGCAAACATGTAGCATACAGCAACGCTCCCTGCCACCCTTATACCTCCACGATAATTGGTCAATTCAAGTTCTCCTTTCCTAGGTGGGATACTAACCCGGAGTTACACTGGGAACTCGAGGCATGATTCTTTCAATGAGATAAGCAAAAGGGTTGACCATTGCCCAATCATATGAGGGATTATGGCAAAAACCCGACAGCATTTTGACCTAACCATATTGCTATGATAAGTGAATATCGATGGAATTGGCATGAGGTTGTGCAACCAAACGGAATCATGAAAGGATTCTGACTCTTAGCAGAGCAATACGGGCATAACCATATTGTTATGATAAGAGTACACCCGTGGAATAGGCGTGACATTATGCAACCATTCGAAATCATGAAAGGACTCTGACTCTTAGCAAAGCAATACCGGCATAATCATATTGTAATGATAAGAGTACACCCGTGGAATAAGCATGAGGTTGTGCAACCATACAGAATCATAAAAGGATTCTGACTCTTAGCAGAGTAATATGGGCATGATCATATTGTAATGATAAAAGTACACCCGTGGAATAAGCGTGAGGTTGTATAACCATATAGAATCATGAAAGGGTTCCCACTCTTAGCATAGTAATATGGGCATGATCATATTGTAATGATAAAAGTATGCCTGTGGAATAAGCGTGAGGTTGTATAACCATACCGAATCATGAAAAGATTCTGACTTTTAGCAAAGCAATGTATGGGAGGAAAATAGGCTGGGTCTATGCAAATCCACTAACATAATAAGGCAAAGATCCATATAGCATGCAATAAGGGTCCTAGTTTGGAATGTTGCTAGGTTTACTACATAGGCTTTAGTATGGTTTTGAGAACAGGATAAGGTCCCCCGCCACGTTATCCACAACCTATCCAACCAAATGAAATTATCGATATAGGACTATACCTCACATCTATCCGTCAGGAATCATCGACGGTTATTAGTACAGTGCAACGAGTGGTGATGGTAAATTCACTTTTCTAAGGAGTTGAATGGCGTCCAAGATACTCACTCACCTATAATCAATGGCTTGACACGGAGGTTATATGGTATATGCAGACATAGACTGGTGTTGTCATGCATATAATTAATCCAACTATGATAGGAGAATTGATATGGAAACTCTTAGATGTTACCACTCTTTCACCGTGATATCCCCAGTGGAGTCGCCACTGTGAGTGCCGATTTCTATCAGAGCCCAGAGTGAGGCTTGTGATGCTCACAGACTAAGGACCGCATTTGGAGCGAAAGCGCAGTCTTCCCAAGGGGCTACCTCGAGGAATGATACAAACTCAAAAGAGTCACAAGGGAGTTGCCACCGGATGGTTCCAGATTGGTCCAACCAACCTATAGCATGAGTGCTAGTTAAACCCTTCAAAGATTAGATTTGGGTGGTGGAGATACATTTCTATGAGTTTCCAAAATCGATTTTACCATTATAGTTGGAGTTAATTATCCTAAGTAGGCAAGCATACGAGCATATATGTAAGCATATAGAGTTCGATGATCTTAGAGAATCCTCAATAAGCTTATCTTTAAAAAGATTAGATTATGAGTTGAGCATTACAGATTATTATATTGATCCTTAAGATTACAATATATCCCTCAACCATGAGCCAATATGCAAGTAAAAGCAAGAAGATAATGGATGTGTCAGATCCACTTTACTTTACAATTGTAAAATAAGTACTATAAGATAAGTAAGAATTTATTCTAGTTGTAAAATGTATTATTACTTATATGTTTTATATCACGTGAAAAATACTTGTTTACTTTATTTATGATAAGGTAGTGTCTTATCTGTCTAGTTATTAAAAGCTTAGTGGTCATAGTAGATTTTTATAAGATAATAATTGTAAGGCATTAGCCTATAAATATGTAACCCCTTCTTTAGCATGAGACAGAGCCTTCAAAAATAAAATCTTTTCTTTCTACATTATGTTCTTCTAAACTCTTTCTTACTTTCAAAATTCTTTATATTTTAATAAAATAATTTCTCTTCAATCATTGGTTCTTATTTCAAAAGTATGATCTATCTTTAATTCAATATTTAAAGAATCAAAAGAATAACTTCACCTATCTTTATGGCTTGATGCCTCTTTAGTGTTTGATATTATGTGTGTCACATTCATACATACAGCATCCCTGTATGTATATATTTTATGCATATATCATAATGAATGATTGATTTATGCATGAATGAGAGATATGATGCATTAATGCTTTGATATAATGAATGGGAAATGAAATGTCTGATAGATCAAGGAAATTCAATATGATATGGAATTTATAGAGAAAGAAATGAAAATAAAGTGAAAAGATAATTAAAATATTGAATATGCACCAAAGATGAAAATCGGGTACGTTTTTATTGAATGCCTTAAATGAAGTTTTGTGATGGAAATTATATGTGTAAAGTGATGCTTTGGCATGTTTAATATATTATTATATGATAAAGTATAGTTTAAAATGGGTAAATACAAGTTAAAGTAAAGTTAGAAGCAATAATATGTTAAATGGTAAGCTAGAATATAAAAGGGATTTCATGGAAAGTTAAGGTTATAATTGGAAATTAAAATTATATAGGACTTATGTTCATGATATATTAAATGAGTGGTAAGTGTAATATTATATAAGAATGATCTCATAATAGATATGAAGGAGAGGAAATAAAATTATGTAAGGAAGTAATATGGGTTTGCCAAATGTATAAATTTTATTGGACCCTTCTTAGCTTAAGTGTAAAAATAAAATATAATAAATAAAATAAAATAAAAAGAAATAAAAATTGAGTCTTATCTTTTTAAGGTGAAATAAGGTAGGATTTTTATTCCTTCTTCATAAAACATATGGTTTCTTCCTCTTCTCATTTTCTTTCTATCCTAACTTAAGAAAAACAATATCTCAAGGTAAGATTATATGTAAGTTTCAACTTCTATGCTTCTTTTAGATTATATAAGCTATATGTATGTCTTCTTCTTCTTCTTTATGTCTTCTTACATGCTTATTAAAGAATTGAATTTTTTAAAGATTTGTGTTGTTTTCGATTGGATGATAGAAGAAGAAAGAAGTTAAGTTATTGAATTTGGTGTTATGCAAAACCAAATGAATTTCTATTTTGAAGTGTAAAAATTAAGTTAAACCCTAACTTGGATCTCTTTAATTGGTCATTTTAATTGTTGATTGAGGTTTGTAAATGATGTTTAAAGGTATAGAAGGTTGTTTTAGGTCACATAACTTAATAGCTTTCTTTTGTACATGGTTATACTCTATTCTGGGTGAGTTACTGCTGCAATTTGAGCCCAGTTTCACACTTGTGACTTGGTGTCACAATCATGACTTTTTTCAGTAGGTTTTTGTGATTTCTGCTTAAAGTCATGATTGTGACCGCAGCCAGTTTTCAAATTTTATCACTATCTTGATAGCAACTTTTAAAGGCCTTATCGGATGATTTTTGAGGCGTATAATATATTATTGGAAAGCTCTTTGAGTTTAGTTTCTAATGGTATAAGATTTTTTTGTTTTAAGGTCATTTACTTGGTTAAAAGACTCCTAGAAGGTAGACTACTCCTTAAGGTTAGCATGATTTTGTATTTTATAATAGTATTTTACTTTGAGTTTTAACTTAGTAGACTTTATGAACTTTGTTGGTATACTTGAGTGATTGATTTTATGCTTGTATTTAGGTACTTTATCTATATAAATTTTATGATTTGATTAAATGAGATTAAGGGGTTCACTTATGAATACTTGAATTGTGTTGACTATACACATGAATGGGTTGTAATTGGTGCAATGTGAATTATCACTATACATTATATGATTGTTCTTATTAAAAGTGAATGTGTTATAATGATTTAGGTGTTTCAGAGGAGGAATTACATCCATCAAGACATTTGAATAAGGGCAAGTCTATAGTAAGTTTATGCTTTTCTCTTTATAACCTTATCTAAGGTCTTAAAATGATGTCTCTATATCTAAATGTTTATGCTATTCATCTTATGACCCCATATAGGGTCTTAAAAGGATGAATTCTCACTTAGGTACTTATGATAGCAATGTAATGAGTTTATATCATTAATGGTATCATATGATCATCATTGCATACAATCATTAAAACATCAATTATGCATCATGTCATGAATCATCCATACATAAAAACATATTCATGACATATCATACAGAGGATATAAGGGGGAAAAGAAAGTGATATACAGAGCAATATTCATTGATAGTGTACTGGGTCATACAATTATTATCAATTCCCTCGATGGAATCATACAGTTAAAATGCCCTCTTACAGGAGATGAGTATTGATACATTCAGAAAAGAAAAATGGGTTCGCTAAACCATATAGTTATAACGCCCTCTTTCGGGAGATGAGTACCGATACATGGAGGGACCTAGTACAAATTGATATTGTGCACAATCATATAAAAAAGAAATAAAATGTTACAAGAAAATCAGAAGGAGAATGCAAAGCATGAATACATTCTCACAGACATAGATTATCATTCATATATCATGAAATTATAAAGGATGGAATGATGAATGCATTACAATCGTGCTTATATAGATATGTACATAGAGTAATGATGTACAATAAAATATTTAACATAGATAAGGTTACAATGGATTCTTTTATGATATTTGTTCTTATTTTTGCATGATATGTTATATGCATTGATTATAAGAGCTAATGAGTGATACAAAATGGCATGATATGATACAGTTATACTGGTTAATAATGGTGTACCATTATTTAACTTTAATACGTTATTTATGATACATGCTTATGTCATTTACTCATTTTATAGCACCATTGAGTTTTACACTCAGCGTTTGTCATTTGATGAACATAGGACCAGGACCTTCGGGTGAGAGTTTAGCCTAATCGATCTATAGTCAGGGGAGGTTGTGATTTACAGAATCTCATTCTCAAAGTAGCTTTGGACCAATGTAACATACTCTATATTGTTCTTGTATATGCAACTTATTAAATTAACCTTAGCACTAGTAATACTTATGTGATGTATTTTTATATTGTGTGTATTATAAAGACCACTTATCATGTAAAATTAAATATGCAGATTACATATAAGGAATAATGGTATGATTATGCCTGACAAATGTAAGACATATATTTTAAGATATATATATATATATATATATATATATATATATATATATATCGGACATAATATATGATATAACTAAATGAATATAAAAAAATTGTATAGATCCTTTATAGAATAATTAATGATTTCCTTGCTTAGAGGATTCTTAATTATTATACGGGAGCATATTATGCCAGGTTGGGGTGTGATAATGTGAGATTCTTTGGTATTAGTTTGATAATAGCTCTTAACCCTTTTGGTATTGGAGTCATGGTTATAGAAAAATTAGTTCATTAATTTATACTAAAAAGTAGAAAGTCTTCAACATTCATGGAATCGAGTTCTACTACCTCCTTTACATAACTTTCTATTTATACTTCTCTTAAACTTTTAGATTCTTATAAAAAAAATATCTTACCAATAAAATTGAAAATCTTGAGAAAATCACATATATTCTTTAAGACATCTAGATAGATGGTTCCCTTCTCCCTCTTCTTAACCCATATTAGGTTTTCAAAAGGATTACTTCTTTTACTTAAAGTATTTGAGAAATCATTTGCAAGTCTTCTCTTTCTATCAAAGAATACATATAGCCCTCTTCTCTTTCCTAATATGTTTTTACTATATCAACAAAGGAATAATATGTTATTCTAGAAATTTCTCTAGAGTTTATTATTCAATTAACTTAAAAGAGCTATTCCCATCTCCATATATAAGCTATCCAAGTAGTTTTTCTATCATGGAAAATGTGGATTTCCTATTATTGCTTATCTCTCCCTTCCTAATACTCAATATATTAAATATGAACATGACACTACATTAAATGTCAATAGTATTATTTTGGCCTTCTTTCCAAATTATTGGAGCTACAAATTACTGAAGCTAATCAGATAGCCGACTCTCTTTCAACAACTCTCCATCATCATATTGTTTACAGATTATAAGATCATGCAATTAATCTATCCACACCAGGTGTTTCCTCTTCAGATGTCTTATTCATTTTTACAGAATCGAATAAAGTTTCCAATATTTTTCAGACTCATTGCTAGCTATCTAGAGAAGATTTGTCTAAACTCATTCCTATCGAATGACTGATAACTTATGAAAGGCTATAAGATATATGCCTTGTTCAAGTGATTGATCTAATTTATTATCGTACAATCAAGGAAGTTTTCCAGTAATCAAGGGATTATGTTTCAGAAATATCCTTGTTTCATGCATATTCCATTTCTCTTATAGTAATTCTAAAGGAAAAGAAGATCATTATCTATAGTTTTATCACTAGAGGTGAATATTATTATATTATATTATTACATTGGTAAAATTGATGGTAATTTCTTATGGGATATTCCTAGATCTGACATGTGTGATTATGGGTGTACTTACAATAAAGACTATGACAATGACGTGAATCTTAAATGCTCATATCATAATCCTCTTAAAAATTTAATTTTTGTTTCTCCCTATAGGCTAATTCCTAAAGTTTTCCTTAAGCTAAAGGATAATGAAGATGATTATAACGTTGGTCCTTGGATTATGATTCTAAAGAAAAAAAAGTTAAAAGAAGCTATTCTCCCTTGTTTGATTTATACATTAGCACTTGAAGATCTAAAGAAGGAAGGACTATTAGAAACTCCCAATCCTAAACTTATTCCAAAAGCTTTTTTTTATCCAACCTTCAAACCAAATATCCAAATGACTCCAACTATACCACCAATGCAAATATGTATAATGTTTTCCTTTACTTCAAAATATTTTCCACCCTTATTTAGAATAGTTGATCCTAAAGCACCTATGCAACCAACCATTCAAAAAAATACTATATTATCTAATGGCTAGCTTAAAGATCTTTTCTACCAGAAGAAGTTTTGAACTGAAAGTCTCAAAATGCTCAAGTCCAAAATCATTACTTGTAAAAGATTGATCAAAAGATTAACAAGACTATTGATCAAAATAATCATCTTCAATATACGATGACATCTTTTTCTTAAGATGTCTTAGCCTTATACTCAAAACTTCATGCTCAAGTAATGCAGCTTGACAAGGAACTCCACATTATGATTGGTGCAAAAACATTTCCCCTATAATTCTTTTAAAAAGAATAAGAAATTTAATAATTTAAGCAACAGATCTAACAGATTGAAGTAGACATCAAATCTACAGAACAACCTTTATTCCCTTACATCATTCCATCTACATACTCTGAGTCTCAACAACAACACCATTTTTCTTTGGTGTTTAATTTTATTCTAAGAAGAACAAAGAAGAGTTTACAAAGCTCTTTTGATAAAGCTATAGGAAAGAAACCAATGGTTTCCCAACCACCTCCTTAATCTTAAATGATGACTTTTCATGTCCTCTCTTCTAATTCTTCTAATTCTTCTAATTCTGAAACTGATGTTAATACTTCCTCTCAAGAATTAGAATTATTTGATCTGGCAAATATAACAAAAATCTTGATGAATACTACAACTGTTAAAATAGAACAATCTTTATAAACCAACCCCTAAAGATATAATATTGAACATATCATCTTAGATCCTGATAATGATGATTACACATCATTTAATCCATCTTCTCATTCTAAATGTCTTACTTCAGGACTATGTGTCACATCCTCACTTTTAGTACATTGTATTGAGTATATATGCGATGTGTTATTTGATATATGTGATGATATCGATATGAAAATAATTGATGAATAACTGAATAGTGAATGAAGTGTTGATGGATGAGTTTAATGTTGAGATTAATGCTCAATAAATGTGCAAATATTATTTTTATAAGTTTCATATATTGATTGTCAGGAATATTTGGTATATAGACGTATGCTTGATTAATAAAATTTAATTATATGAAGGAATATAGGTATATATATACGGGATTATGTACATGTAATAGTATATGTATATTTGTGTAGAGAATGCAAAAGAATATTTCATATATATCAATAAGTATTTGATTTTAAGTGATGGTTATTATGTGGGTATATATATATATATAATGTTAAAATAATTTTTAGGTACATATAAAATATGTTTATATTGCGTATATAACATGTATAAATGGAAATATTTCATTTTTATCATATTATATTATATTATATGAAATTTTATTATTTTATGTTATATTTTATATATAATATTATGATTTGTTATATTAGTGGAATTGTAAGATTGATTTATAATGAGTATAATATATATATATATATATATATATATATATATATATATATGTATGTATGTATGTATTTGATTTTTTTTACATGATGATTATTATATAAATAAATTTTAAGTGGTGATTTAAAAAGTATATCTAAATATATATATAAATACGTTTGAATTTTATTTACATCAAATATCAATGAACATATTTTATTTTATTGTATCATATTGTATTTTATTATATTATGATAATTTATTATTTTATATTATATTTATTATATTAAATTATGATTTATTATATTGTATAATGAGTAATTATAAGATATATGTATATATACTTGGATATGGTATTATATAATTATGTACATATTAAAATACATAATAGATGGTATACATATTTTCTTGTGTATAACATATAAATACATATAAGTATTTGTGTGTGTGTAAAGTATTAAATATAGGTGTATGTTTGGTGGGTGTATAAATGTATATAGGTGTATTGTATATACATAGCACATATACATATATAAAATAATGTACATAATGTAATATATATATATAATATAAATATAATTGTTTAAATAAAAGATAATGGAGGATTAGGAAGTACTAAGGTGTGGGTGTGTGCATGTTGGTTCAGTGGAATGCACTTCATTTAAGATATGAAGGATAAAATTATGATGGCCACTCATTCCTTTCTTCCTTTTTCATCCACTGATTGTTCTTCTTATCCTGGCCGAAATTTTCTATACCACTCCATATTATTTTTCTTCTTTATCCTCTATACTCATCAGAAATCAACTTCCCTTTCATTCCAAAAATTTCAAACAGCACCTATTTCCTCTTCTTTTCTTTCTATTACTGCCACATCACTCTTTCTGCTTTTCATTTTTTCTTCAGCCGATTTCACTTGGTTCTTCATGCATGTGTGTGCTATGATTTCAAAAGTAAGTTATGATGTTTGAGCTTGAGAATGGTTAGAAGTTATTTAAGTTTAGTGAGTGCTGAAGGTGAGGAGCTTCTATTACAATTTTATTTATTTTCTTCTTTTCTTTTGATACCGCAACCTTATTCTTTTCTATTCTTGATTTTGGTTTTTGGCTGATTTCTTTCTTTTAGGTACATGCAAGTAAGTTTTATCTTGTAAATCAAACTTTTAAAAAAATCCAGAAGAAGATTGTGTAGAGTTTGATAGTAATCGGTGTATGGGATTAAGGGAAAGGCTGTTGGCATGATTTTAGCTACCTTCTTCATAGATTTTGGTTCTCTAAATTGTTCCAGCCACAAGGTTTATAACTGATTTAAAGAAGGAAATTTTCTAAGGTGAGTAATTAATTGATTGTGAGTTTGTGCGAATTCCCTCATTTTCATGAGATGGAAGAAAAGGGGATGATGTTGCCGAGTAGTTATTTGATTAAATGCTATGTTTAATGTAAAGATGTTTAGTATGTAGAAGTATAGGGCAATTACTGTGTATAAATTTGATATTTTGGGTTGTTTTGGAATCTGGATATGCAAACTTACCGTGTGTGTATATATATATACATATTGATTTGGGTAAATTGGCATTAAAGGGATAAAATGATGCTGAGGGAATGGGTTTGGATTTTATTGATTTTGAATTGTGGTGAAGTTTCTGTAAAGTTGATTAGCAAAGTGGAATATGTTATGCGAATTGTGATGCTTGAATGTGTATAGGATGGTAAGTGTTGCCTGAGGCTGTCTTTTTGTACTTGATGCTTACTCTTCTTCTTTGATACATTTATGTTTCAATCTTGTTGAAATGTTTTAGGCATGGAATTGATATATGAGTTGCATGATTGATTCATTTGAGTACTTGTTTTATGGAATTAGAGTAAGGGTGTGTTACATAGTAGTGATTGTGGTTAGTGTTGGTATTCTATTTAATGAAATGTTCTGGATACGTATTATTGTATATGTAATGTGCATATGAGTTTTTGGAGTATGATGGCTAATTAAAATGGTACAAAAGGGCTTTGGTTGAAAATAGAAAAGATGGACCGAATGTTTTATGTATTAAAAAAAAATGAAAAAAATGAAATTTTGGATTTGGTTCAGTACATATATATATTGATGTGTATGTGATATGTATTTTATATGATCTTAAGAGGAGTTAATTACTGATTAGATGTTTTTAAAGGAAGCATGTTTGAAATTTAAATAATGATTACAAGATATGTTAATTATAGACCGGTTTTATTAGAAGAATTAAATGAATTTTATAACAATGTCTATTTTGAAAGTCAATATAACTAAAATTTTGAGCATATTATATATTAACTTAAAGTCCATTAAACTTATTTTTATAATAAATGTAATATGAGGTTTTTGGATATATTAATAAGTAATTTTATAAGCATATAGAGTATTATCTTAAAGTTTATTAAACCTATTTTTTTTCAATAATAATACCAAGTTGGATTAAATTGGAATTTATATGATTCATAAAGATGTCATTTCATAAAGGTTTAAAAGAAAATATTTTAAATGAATTTTCAAATTAACTACACTAATTAACTATTTTAATAAATAAATATAATATATGTTTAAGAATTTTTTTTAGTTTATTTTATTTTAATTATTTTAAGTTAATGGGATTTTTATTTATAATAAAGGAAAGCTAATAAATTAGTTTTAAAGTATTATATATATTAGTGTATATAAGATTTTAAATTAACATATGTATTATTTATTTAAATGAATGGAATCTTTTATAAGTAATATACTATTTGAAAATTCATTAAATCTAGTTTTCATTAATTTTAGAATTTCATTATTTTAATATCGTAAATTTTATATTTTTACTCGTGTAATACGATAGTTAATATAGTTAATAAGAATAGTGCTTTCATTTTAAAATGCTATTATTAATGTTGTATTTTAGAATATGAGTTGGCTTAAGTACGAGAAATATTATCATACAATAAAATATATAAACATATAAAATGCAATGTGATAGTAAAAGTGTCCAGTATAAAATTAATAATGGAGTTCAATCTTTTAATTAAATATGGACATTGTATTATGTTTTAGGTGGTTCAGAGGATAATCAACGTGTACCACCAAGCAATCTAAACAAAGGGAAAGCGATTGCAGGTTGGTACTAGTGTTCCTCGATCATTAATTGATCCATAAAGGAACAATGTTTATAAATTAATATAATGTCATTAAATAAGTAATCATTTAATATATTTCATGTAATTATCATGCATAATCACAATGCATCATCACATTAAACATGACATGGCATATCATGGAGAAATAAGGAAGGAGGAAAATGAGTGAAAGTGAGAAAATGTTTAATGAAAATATACTAGACTATAAAATGAATTTCCACAGGAAATCTAATGGAAAGGAAAAGAAAGTAAAATGGATTTCTGTTTGTTGAACCATAGAAATGAAATGAAATGAAAGACATAGGTTCCTGTTTATTGAACCATGGAAATGAAATGAAATGAAAGACCAAGTATAGAAATGTGCATGATTAAATGGGACAATGAAATGGAAATGGCAAAGGAAAAACGAAGGGAGGGTTCAATTCATAAATTGCATTCTCTAAGGCATATTCATCGCATTTGATAATTATTAATGGAATAATATTGAGGTATGTTATAATTAATATTATGCGATGAAAAGATATGAACAGATAATGGTTATGTAACAAATTTCTCAAGTCAATGGTAAAAATAAATACAAGTGATAATGTCTCTCGATTAGTGATATATTGAAATAATGCTGAACTGTTTTGATGATTTTATATTATTACTTTTTGATGTTATATTATTTATGATTATTATTTAACTAGCACTACTAAGTTTTATACTCAGCGTTTATCAATTGATGAACGCAGGTACTAGTGACATAAGAGAGCACAGGTTTTAGTGGTGTCAACAGTAGGTCTGGTTATTCCGATAGCGGACTCAAACTTTGAAGTGGTGTCCTATTCTTCGATTCTCATACAAACTTACTCTTTGGGTATAATAGCAGTAAATTAAATAAAGCATATAAATTACTATGTTTGATATTTTATAAGGATAATATAACGATGTCATCAGGGATGTTTTAATTAAATGAATTAATGAGTGTATGACAATAATGTTTTAAGTGCGTGAATATAATAGTTGTTTGACTATCTTTATAAATAATTTAAGGAAACATTTATTTGATGGTAGATCGTTATGCGTAAAAAAAAACTCTACTTTTTAACTAATTAAGATTTTAAATCTTTTATAGGATAATTATCAATTTCTAATATAAAGAGTTGGTAAATCATGCTACGGGAGCATGCTACATCGGTAAGACATGACACTATGGTTCACACTTAATGACATCCTACCTTTAAAGTGGCATGATTGATTGTTGGAGTTTAATGCTTGGATAGATCTACAATTGTCCAACTTCAATGTGGATTTAAGATAAGTTTTAACTAAGTTTATTTCTCGATTTACTAATATCTCTCAAAGAATGATTTCAGGGCTTATCCTAATATACTAAGCTTCAATTCTTTCAGTTGCCCTCCACCAGTAAAGCTCTTAATCATATTCATACACTCAAATTGATTATTGAAGAATGAAATTTAATTCAAAATCTATGTTGACTTAAAAAAAGTTTAAAAGATCCACTGAATTTTATTTCAGAAGAGTTTTTTAATGGTTGGAGGATCCTGTATTCCGTGGACATCCTTGCCTTTTATCATGCCTCCAATTGTTGCATATTAGGTTTGAATTGCACCTTCCACTACATGTTCTCTCATCAACCTTGATGGTTTATGAGGTTTTAGGGCGTTCATACTTAACAGGATCTTAACCTTCTCCAATGAGGAAATTGCTCCTGAACTAGTCGAATGTAGATTGCTATTTGCTTTGCATTTTCTTGCCTTTTTCTACTTATGATTTGAAGTTGAGCTAAAGTAGGATTGCTTCATAATTTGTTCCGTCAAACCTGGAAGGTGAATCATATGAGAAAGCATCTAAACCCATGATTGCATGAAGAGAATATATTTGTTTTGTATTTCGGTTTTTCCCTCAATACAAACACTCGGAGATCCCTCAAGATATATAGCTCTAATGTTGTTTGTTAGTTTTTGATTTTAACAAGAATGAAACTTAGTATAGAACAATGTTGAGGATGGAAAATCTAGTTTTTATTGATATGAAGTGCAATATGTATTCAACTACTACTCGAAAAACAAAGGATGCTAAAAATATGTTGCATATGATTTGCTATTTAATAGAACCATTTTATAGCAACAATGAAAGAATTGAATAATTCTAAAGACCTCATGTCTAGTATAAGTATAAGTAGTAGTTGAGATAGTCACAACAAGAACCTAAAGATCCATACGTCATGCATCCATGCAGTTATAAGAGAAACAGCGATTTCAAGTCTGGTAAAGGCAGTTAATAGCTTTCGAATCTCTCATTTAGAAGGTATGGTTGATGACAATGAGTTACTCCTGTTCTTATTTCATCAAATCAAGAGGAATGGTTACAAGGCTACACACCTTTTGCACAACAAGCTTGGCTACTTGAGATCGTTTCTCTACTTCAGATCTTCCCTTGTCAATGTTAAGGCTTTGGCTTTTCCATCCTTTAAATAAATTAAGTGCTCTCTCTAGAAGAAAAGGGGCAGAGAAAGGATTACTTTTAATGTCAGACAATGAAAAGTTGCTCCCCATATAACGAGTTCCATCGCACAATGCCATCTCTCCTCCAATGCATCAAAACTTACTGAAGAAACTAATAAATAAAATACATTCAAACCCTCACTTCCAAAATATCCCCAGATATATGCTAGGAAATTTTGTTGTTTTGACCGTGTAGATCAGATATGAACCATACTCACGTAAAATGGATCATTTTTACGTGATCTCCCCATGTATGTATGAATCTATTTCAACTCAATCTAGTCAAGAACTTGTACTGTAAATGCTATTTGGTTG
This sequence comes from Dalechampia spathulata, assembly GCA_948192965.1. NCBI lineage: Eukaryota > Viridiplantae > Streptophyta > Magnoliopsida > Malpighiales > Euphorbiaceae > Dalechampia > Dalechampia spathulata. The sequence continues at coordinate 23,339 of CANYBF010765059.1, forward strand.
CTTCGTATATTTAGTGCCAATACAGTGTTATATGCTCAGTATTCAGAGTGTAATAGCTAGCAATTGTTTTCATCAAAAACCTAAAATTAGGCTACACGGCCAGTTGCTTTTCTAAAGGATTACTGGGCTGAATCAGACTCCTCTATTTGGAAACTCTCTTCGTGCTCAAGCCACTTTTCCTTCTCAAGATACCTTTCATAAAAGTTAACCTCTCCACTTGATTTCACTGATAACACAGAAGTGCTTCTAGTTCCATACCGTCCCTATATAACAAAAGAAATCATTAGACCTCTCTGCTGGGTTTGGGTAGAGCATGGAGAAGAATGTTTAATGATAACAAGGGTTTACCAATGGAGTGTCAGTATCCACGAATATGGAACTCAATTGATACTCAAATTCAGTAGGATAGATTTTTGGTAACGTGCCTTCATCATCTTTAACGGTGTTTGCCATTAGTACTTCAACCATCTCTTTTACAGGAAGCTCAGTTTCGGCATATTTATCTAACAGATCTTTGAAACTCTGGGCTAATCGTCGAGCCTGAGAGAAATTATATGCATTTCACTCTAAACAAACCTGTCAAGATTTATCAATTGAATACTTGAAGCAGTGATCACCTTAGGCCAAGGGGAGTCTAGGCTTGCATTTGATAATACGTGCATTCCAGGTGGTACATCCGTAATTAACAGCTTTTCTGCTTTTGGTCCATTGGTTATGTAAACCATGGATTTGGAACAGATATCAGCTAATACCAGGTTAAAGCCATTATATATGCTGTCCTCCTTGGCAAGATCCTCGGCAAACTCCCTCGGATTCTTATTGCTCTGCAATCACAGAAGGGATCTGTCACCTTTACTTAATCTGCTACATTTTTCTAAAATATAATAGAAAGACCAAAACTTTCATGATTTCTATAAGAATTTAACACATAAAACCATATTCTGAAGGCATTGAGAAAAAGCATCAAAACCTCAGCCTACAATTTTATTTAACAAAAAGGATGTGTTTTAATTTTATATGCTTAATGATGGGGAGAATAATCAGGACCATTTTGAAGATGAGTGCAACCTTTAAGTTATGCATATGGAACAATAGGATTCTCGCTATTCTCAGATTCTTGTCAATAGTTTACGACTATGCTGAAATTTTCCAAAATCACTAAATTCCATAGCTAACATGTAATTCTGTAAAAAGATATAGAATAATGAAGAGTGACAATGTTCTAATTCAGTTTCCTTTCTTGGCTTGAGAAGTCCAGAAAAATATAATAATTTCCTGAAAATTTGATGAGAACTCCTTATAGCCTAAGTAATTATTATTTTAAAAAAAAATAAAAATAAAAATATGCATACCAAGAGAAATTCAAGCACGATAAATCAGAATGGTAGGAAATTCCACAACTAAATGATAATGGAAAGAGAGGTGCATCTATGCAGCATTATAACAAAGTCCAGAAGTGCCATCCATGCAGAATTAGAAGAAAACAGGCAGATAGGAAAACCACAAACTAAAACAACTTTACCAGCAGGAAGTTAACAGGAAGATCTCCTCTGCTTCTAACAGAAGATGTGGATTTAAGTTCCCTAACGTTAGTAAGGAATGCAATCTTGCCTTCTTTAGTGCAAGCCAACCATGTACCACCTGCTTGCTCATCTCTTCCACCCAAAATCTGCTCTCCACTTCCCCACCAACACAATGGTTTCGTTGGCCTTCAAAACTCAAAATCAGAACAAACCGTCAGTAACTCATCAACATTTTAATCTATGGATGACTCAAACTTGGAAACATAAAGGCTACTAACTGTCAGTTCACTTGCCGGCTGTGATATTCATCTCTGTTAAGTAACAGGATGAATGGGTAAAGTGGATGAGCTTGCCACAGAAACACCGTTATGCACATAGGATTTGATAATTTTGCACAACAAACCTATATAAAACACAGTTGAAATCAACTATCAGACGATGTTTTAGCTGGGAAACATATAACATATACAAAAGAAAGACCCAAGAGTTCATATGTTAGCTAGTATTCTAGCTCAAATTAAAAATCAAAGTTCAATTATGGAATTCATTTTATTTGAAAATGAAGTTTCCTTTACGAATATGAATTCTAGGACACATGATTTTCTATATAATAATTTCAAAGTTCATTTAAACCAAACACATTCATTTAAAATTTGCAAAAGAATTGCATAAAATCCAAAGGATTCATTTAAGACGAAACAAAAGCTCAACTTTAAGGTCAACACTAGAAACCAAAAAGATTACTACAACAAACAAAGTCAGAATATATTATACTCAAATTCTCCAGCCAAATGGTTGCAACTCAAAGACAGAAGCTTTTAGGAATTTAAAAAAAAAAATAAAAACTACATATTCAATCAGTATAATTGTTTTTTATTTGCATTTTATTAAATTTAATCAACTAATCGCATCTGATAATGGTGTGGCTTCTAAAACTACATAACTCTTTACAATTACATATATGAATAAAAAGTTTCAAAATTCTGTTTTAAAGAAATGACTGGAAAAAGAAAATGGTATTAAACATAATCGCAGTGGGCTTATGCGTACATTTTTGTAATAACAAGCATGTGGCAGAGAATGACTAGAAAGGGAATCATTCATGACGCAAATTAACAAGCAGATGATAGAGAATGATTAAACAAATGAAAGCATCTATCAATCAACTTCGACAACCTTATGATGGATCGCACATACCCAGTCCCTAGATGTATCAAATAAAATCAAAAAAATAAGTTCAACAACGTAGAATACGGTCAAAATTGGCAGCAAAAAAGCATAAGTAAGAAACAGAAAATCGAAATTGAAGAAAAAGAGATGATATTGAAAGGGTAAAAGATGAGGAAAAAGCAAACAGACCTACTCTTTGAGATGAAAAACGAGGGAAGATGAGCGACGTTGGCTAGAGCTGAAATGAAAAGGAAAGAGGATAGAAGGGATTTGGTTTGGTTGGACTTGGTAAAGAAACTAACACCCCTTCCTACCACAATTGATGCTCGTAAATCCCTAGTTCCGATTCGGTTACAGCTTCTAAAAATTGGCGATTAATCCATTTTAGATGGGATCAAATATAAGATTAGAACAGAATAAGGCTATATTTGGCATTAGATTTTCAATTAGATGTTAAATTAGTTTTTCGATTAGCTGTTAGCTGTTAGATTAGCTTTTAAATTAGTTGTTAGGTTAGCTGTTACACTTAAGTGTTTGGTATCATTTTTAACTTTTGAATTAGCTGTTAGAATATAAAATTACCAAAAGGGTATTATATATAAAAATATAACTTATTTGATAATGAAAAATAATTAAAAGATTAGTAGTAATAGATCATTTTAAACAGCTTTTGATGTAAAAGCTATTTCTAATAGTTTTTTTAAACGTTATTTTAAAAATCATTAAAAAAATCTAAAAGCTCTTTTAGAAGCTAATACCAAACACTTAAAAAATACTAAAAACTATCTTAAAATCTAAAAGCTAATTTAAAAACTAATATAAAATCTTTACCAAATACATACTAAGTTTGCAAGGTGCATTTACTTGCTTATTATTTCAAAAGAATTATATATCTTTTATTTAAATTAAAATAAGGTATTCTGTGACTTAATGTTTAAGGGCTAAAATGGGTGGTTCAGGAGAAATGGCAAGGACCCAAGTCCTAAGAATATATGTATATATATACGTATATGTATTACAAGAAACCGACAACAAAGGACAGAGTTGTGAGTCCAAGTACAAAGAGATGCATTTCAACATCCCGTATACTTGCATTCAATGCTATTTGTTATTTATGTAAATCAATGTACACGTTTTCCTAGAGAATAAAGAATTCCTATGAAGAGGTTTTGCCTTTTCCAAGTTGTCTGCTCATCTTACCTCGCAGCAAAAATCAGAATCATTCAGGAAGTGTTTTCGACTATAAATCTAATTGAATCACTAGTTAACCTCTTATCTGCCTTCATTTACAAATATTTGAAACCGAAATTGCTCATTAGCAAATTCCTCTATATATATACACACTCTGCACCTTCAAACTCCTTATTTGCCAGGACCTTGTATTTACAACTTGCGCCATCAACTTTCGCCGGCGGGAGAGGTCAACTGACTGATTTTCTAGTCGGAGACCAACTCTTCCAACTCTGGTCGATCGGTCTTAAGCAAGGTACTTTTAAACGAAGTAGACTTCTCATGAGCTTCGCTTACATTCCCTGCATAATCCATTTCAGACCAGTCCAGTTCATGCTCCTCATCTGTTAACTGTTCATCCGTCAAAATCTTCGTACTGTCTCTCCAGACATCACTACTCTGATTGGTTCGATCTTCTCCAGTCTTTACTTCAGAAGCCTCGCAAATACAAGACAGTGGGTTCTCATGAAACTCACCCCTGCCAGGTTTAACCTCATTTGGGTCCCCCATGAAACCAATCTGTTGAGTACGGATATTGGAGGCAAATTCTTCCCACGTCATGTTATGTCGATTCAAGAACAATTTGTAAAGTTTCTTAGAATTTGGCCTAATTGTTGGCTTGTGCCCAAAGTATCTCCTGACATGTATAAAAAACTTTTTCATCAATACTGGAATATAATGTTTTGACATAGTATCAGGATCTGGTATGGAAGCAGCCCAGCGATTTTCAGAATCATCTAAACAGAATTAAGGCAAAAGCAGAACAAAAAGAGAACACCATATTATTTTCAATGGAAAATTTTGTCCTCGAAGGACAAGTCATTGAAATGGCATCCCGAAATGATTTGAAGTGAATAAGAGGCATACCTTCGCCCAGCTAATATTTTGGCCATGTTGCCGTTGTTGTTCGTGACAAAGACATCACTTTCGTCACAGACAATGAAGTCTAGTGCAGCCATGCGAGAAGAATACGAGGAAAATGGTGCCAACTCTTCCTTGCTGGCTAATGTATCTTTCGAATAAAAATTTGGAAAAAGGGCCTTGAGCGGCGCTAGCGTCTCTTCACCTCCATATACTTCACCCGACGCCACATACATATGAACATCACTTCCATAACCCAATGCCCTCAGCATGAGACCAACTTCTTCCGGTGTCAATGGGCATCTTCCTTGCCTTCGTTCTTTGTCAGGATTCTTTTCCTGTATTCAACAAAAGAAGAAATTGAGCATTTCTGCATGTGTTGCAAAGTAGAACTGTCAAGAAAGCAAAGTATTTTTTTTAATTGACTTGGGCCTCACATGTAAAGTTTTCCATCTCTTCCTAATTGCCCCAAGTTCTGCCTTTTCTTGGTCTCCGCCTCCATAATAGCATCCGGAGAATGCAAGCATATCAGGTTCAAACCTAGAACATAGTATGATCACCTGATTTAATGAGCTTATCCTGGTATTAAATCTTCCGACATCCTAGGAGAAAATCTCTTCCGTCTAAGTAATTATCAAAATCATCAACTTTGACATGAATTACTGAAATTTATTAGCTATTAACGATGTAAAAAAAATACAAGATATATCATCTCCACTTTGTCAGTGCGCAAAAATTAGTCAAGTTGACTGCTCAACAACATGAAGTTTGACATAATTAAATTACTAGGGATAAAAGAATTAAGCATGAAAGGACATTACCTCAAATGCAGGGCAATGAAGTTCTTACTTTCCCTTCGCATTCTTTCAACTAATCTTTTGCCCATTTCAACAATTGAATCAGTAAATTTCAAGCCATGGTAGTTGACTCTGCATCTCAGTCTTTGTAAATCTGTTTCCAGCTGATTTGAGAGCCTGTAATCATATTTACCAAGCTGAATAGCCTGCGATACAAGCAAATGAATAGTGGAGTCTAAATAGCAGAAAATATTAGCATGAAACAGGTTCAGAACCATCCTAAAAGTGTTTGAAGACAATAAATTAACTCCATATTAACTTTAGACATGAGCAAAAGAATACACTCCAAATATACTGTATTCTAAACTACACGTCCATGTTTCTGCACAACATTGATCTGGGTTTCCTTATCATACCGCCAACCACCTGCTTCAGACTTGTGTACAATTTATACATGCTCCATACTTTTTTTTTTATTTTTTTTAATCCTGTGGCGTATTTTATGTTGAAGATAAAGCCATCATCATGTGGATCCGAGCACCCCAGGTTAAACTCTTCCACAGAGATTCCCAACTGACTTCCACAATAACATTCAACTAAAGATCCTGATAAGAGAAGTTCTAGCTTTCACCATGGATTTGGTTTCAAGACATTTAAGATAGCAAGTTGAGTTTAAACAGAGCTGAACCTGCAACTAGGCTCAGATTTATAGACTGTTCACCTTATCTAGATACAACAATTACTCGTAATTACGGTTAATTCCCTGGTTCTTTGTTCATTTGTACAAGCCTTTGTACACTACCCCAACAAAACAAACTTCATATGAGAAATTGGAATCAAAATCCTTTTCATGAGCTTTTTCACATTATTGAATTGCACCTTGCTCACAACAGGACAAGAACTGGTGGACAGTTTCACGTAAGTGGTGAACTTACATGCTTCTTGTTAAAAAAAGGCAAAACATGACTCTGATAGCATTTTGGAGTGCACTTCCTCGGGACACGCATATGATAAGGCTCCATAGTTTTCCCTCCCTTCAGAGGGAGCTTTTTAATGATGTTAACGTCATTCTTGAGGAAGGAAATGAACCAGTCAACATCAAATATTTCATCAAAATCGCTGCACAGCGTAGAATTGCATGTAAAAACACTGAAAAGCAAAAGACTTCAAAATGATTACATAGCAAAGATGAAAATCAAAGCAGCTTACCTAGAATCTTTCCAGAAGGATTTCTGATCTAACTTGGGAACCACAAGTGTAGCATTTAAAATATAAGCTGCAACAACAGCATCTGTTATCTGCAGCCATATCGGAAATAAACCAGTCAATAGAAAACCTCATTGACAGCATTTATCCATTACAGTAACATCTGAAACGAAAGCATGAAGATAATTTAATAGCTTATGACTGAAAGAATTTAGAACAACCAAATTCCCCCAAGTACATGTCCATATGCACATAAATAATGTTTTTCCCAGTGGCCGCCGGTATATGCTCTATATTAGATCCCACTACTGCTGTATTGTATATCAAAAAAAAGGGTAATCTAGAAAGGGATCTCCTGATGCAGCAAAGATGCAAAGATCATATGTTGTAAATTCAAATAGCAGATTAGAAGTGACGAGCAGGAAAAAGAAAATGTGAGGTGTTTGTCAGGGATAGGTGAATTGAGAGACTCACCCCTGTTCTCTGTTGGTTTAGGCCTCCGCTGGTAGCAATTAACAAGTATCGGCCACGATGAGTTTTCACATCAGCAGCTACAGAATTGAAAGCTTTATTGAATCAACTGGCTCAAGTCCTCTAGGATAACAACTAAAATACGTTACCCCACTCTTTTCTTCCCCAGGCGAAGTTGAAATAAACAAAATTACACAACATTTAAATTAAGTAAATCATAAATCATATAATTCAATTGGAGATAACCAGAACTTGGTTTTAAATTTATAATATTAGAAGCATGTAGTTTAGACTTGCTTAAATTCTATGAATTTTGTCATCAATTTTATATATAATTATATTAAATGTTCATTTTACCTAGATTGGTTGGGTGCATTACGGTTAACTAACAACAAAAAGAACTTGGTGGGTTTGGTCAACGATTTTATATATTTTTTTATCAATTTGGTTAATTATTAATCAAAATTTTTAATTGCACATTAAAAAAATCTATAATATAAAACATACAATGATAAAATTATTAAGAAGTAGGTTCATCAGTTCAACCGAATAAAACTAAAGGTTTTAGTCTGACTATTTAATTAATAGATTTTCTATTTAATCGATTAATCAGTTAACTAATATAATAGAATCTGGTTTGATTAATAGGGAGATGAAAACGACTAGCAGTGGTAGGTCAAATACATTAAGTTTTCGCTATAAGAAGAAAAATATTAGAAAATTAAATTCAATCTCAAGTTTGTTACAATTTTATTTTATATTTTCAACAAAATTTAGATAAGATTGAAGAGTAAAATAAATTAAATTCACAATATAAAAAACCACTTAAACGAACGTGAGTTGCACCATCTAAAAATAGAAAATTTATCAATTATTCAATTAAATATAAGTCATAGGAAAATTGTATCAATAAGCAATGCTGTTGTAGCCGTGAGTTTAGTCACAATCAACGGTTTGTTTAATAAAATCTCTCTTTTAACATATATACATATATATACACGTGTATATATATATATATATATATATATATATATATATTAAAAAAAAAGGAAAGAGAAGAATGGCAAAAGCATTTTGTCTAAATGGACAAACATATCAAATATACAAGGCAATTTTTAAACATGGAAGGAAATAGATTAGGATACAGTACTTGGAAAGTTATCGGTGGCGTTACTGCAACCGAAGTACAAGTTAGATAATCTTGCCCTCCACAAATCACGCTCTGAATTCCCTCCGTTTTCCTGCAATTCAGAAGAACCGTATCGCAAACCAATAGGCATTAATCAAGAGATAAGAATTATCGCATAACTATTTATGGAAATCTTATTGTTTACCGGAACACGAAAGTCCGTCGTTTGTGTATCTGAAGTAGAAGTTGAGCCTAGCGATACGACACCGGTTGGAGACGACTAATCTCGCAGAAATAAAATCAAACAGAATAAATGATTGAAAAAAACATGAAATCAAAAACAGCGAACTTCAATAATATACAAATGAAAAAAAACGATGAAGTACGAGAGACGAGGAGCATTACCAAGGAGGAGGCGTGATTGTTATCGTTATTGAAGATAGGAGGAGGAGGAGAAGCCAGAGATAAAGCAACGACAACGAGAAGAATACAGCAAGAAAGAGCGTAGAATAGATTAAGAAAGAGACTGTAGTGGTGGTGGTGGTGGTAGAGATAATGATGGTGACGAGGACGGCGAATGGTGGTGGTTATGGGAGTGTCGTGATCCTTCTTGAGTTTCTTCATATTTTGGTGATCAATGGAAAAGATGGGAAAATTGAAGAACGAATATATAGGAAGAGGAAGGAAATGTTGGTCAGAAGTGGTTGATTGATGATAGGCGAATAAGAAGATGGGATAATTTGAAAATGATATGAAATAAACAAGAAAAACTGAAAAGGATGTACGGCGGGTTGGTTGGCTGGCTTGCTGCCTGCCTACGAGCTCAAAACAAATGCTACATCTTCAACAAACCAGATACAGACTGAGATGCGATTTTTCTTTATTTTTTATTTATTTATTTTATTTATGTTCATATTTTGTTTATATAGATTGTTGTGTACTATGTGGGTCCCACTTAAACCACAAGAGAGGGGAAAAGACAGAATCTTCATCACTTGGGCCTATCTGAGGACGTTTCTTTCCATGTTAGTTTCTTTTTAACTATGCCCATAGAATTTTAAATGAATTTTATTTTTTTTATGAATATAGAAATTTTTATACAAAAAAATTTTAGTTTAATATACATAATAAATTTGTTTATTTTATATAAATATTAATTTTTATTTAAAAAAATTTATTTAAATATATTTATTAATTTTTACAATAGATAATAAAAAAGAATTGTATTTTTATATAAATATAAATTTTTATTTTAAAAACATTTTATAAACATAAATACTAACTTTTATATAAAATAATTATATTTTAATATAGGTAATAAAAAAATTTTAGTTTTATATAAATACTAATTTTTATCTAAAAATATATATATATCAAATGTAAAGAGAAACTCAAATATTAGGTTGCATAGGATCTATGTAACCGTATATCTTAAAATTAAAAATTAAAAATAATTAAAGTTAAAATTAAATCCTTCAAATTGTAACTTAATAAATAATTACAAATTAAAATCAAAACTTAATAAATAATTAAAAATTATAATATACATATATAAATAGATACAAGTCTATATAATCTTTTATTTTAAAAAATTAAAACTCAATAAATAATTTTAAATTATAATATATATATAGATATACGAAGTTTATATGATCCATATCATTATCTATAATCAAAATATCATAATAAAAAATTAAATTAAATATTAAATTTAAATTTAAAACTAAAATAATATAAATTAAAAATTAAAAATAAAAAAATAAAAAATTAAATAGCTCATATTTTGAACAAAATTGAATATCCTAATCTTAAATCGTAAAAATTAAGATCTTAATTTTATTTATTTTAACATAATTAAATTTTTAAAATTAAATAATTTATGATATTATATCATGAATAACTAAATAAAATAATAAAAATTTTAATCTTATTTAAGTTTCTCTTTTTAAGAATAAATAAAAATATGAATTAAACTATAAAATTTTAATTTTATTTCATAATAATATTTATTATCTATTGTAGTTTTTTTTCTCATATATATATATATATATATATATATATATATATATATATATATATATATAACATAATTGATTTAAACTCATTAAAAATGTTTTTATTATTTTAAAATCATAATTTGTCCTTATAAAATATAATTAAAAAATTAAAATCTTATCTGGCTTACTAAATTAAAATTAGTTTGAATGGTAAAGAGTAAAAATAAAAATTTAAATATTAAATAGCTCATATTTGGATAAAATAGAATATTGTAATCTCAAATAATAAAAAATTAAGTTTCATTCCTTTATTTTATTCCTTTGTATCAAAGAAAAAATAAAAATATCAATTAAATTAAAAATTTATAAATTTTATTTCATAATCATATTTATTATCTATTATAGTTTTTATTTTTATATGTACATATACATAAAAAAATAAAATAAAATAAAATAAAAATAATTATTTGTTATCAAAAAATGTATAATTATTTTAATATTATAATCTATTCATTTTCAATATATAAACAAAATAAAAAGATAATAAAAAATAGATTAATACTCAACTAATTTTGAAAGAATATCATTATTTTTTAAAATGAATTGAAAATTAAATTTTTATCTCTATTAATAAATAAAAGATTCATTCAAAAATTATATAAAATTTTTTAAAATCAATTTTTTATTTTTATTTTATTTAAATATTGATACCAATTTTTATATAAAAGAATTATCTTTTAATACAAATAATAAAAAATTACTTTATATAAATATTAATTTTTATCCAAAAAATTTTATTTAAATAATTTTTTACATATGAAAACAAAAGTAATTATAGATATAATAAACGAATTCTATTTTAAACATAAGTATTTTAAATATAAATTTTTATTTTATTTTAATATAAATAATAAAAATATATATTTTCATATAAATACTAACTTTTACTTAAATTTTTCATATATATATATATATATATATATATATATATATATATATATATAGATATATATATGTATATATATATAATTTGCAATCAAAAAACTAAGTTTTTAATAATAAAATTAATATAATATTAGTAATTGATTCTATAAAATAATTATTAATACTCATATATATATAAGATATAAAAATAAAACCCAAATATAATATCACATAAAATTCATATCATCATATTTGTTAAAATTAAATATTTAATTAATATATATATGTGCACTAGATATTAATTATCAGTGTTAAATACATATATTAATTTAATATCAAAGTGTTTAATAATAATAATATTTAAATTTATATATTAATTTAATATGAAAATGTGAAATAATAATAATATTCAAGTTAATAATTTTTTCTAAAAAATAAAAAGTTTGAAACACTAACTTGTAAAAAGTTATGTATAATAGATTTAAGTTATTTTATTAAGGATATTAGATGTTAATTATTAGTGTTAACAATTTACATATTGATTTAATTTAAAGTATTTAATAACAATAATATTAAATTAGTTTTTTAATGTGTAAAACTATAGAAAAAGAAAAAGGTATTTTCCTTCCATAAATACATTTTTCATAATCTTTTAAGTAATAGTATGTGGAGGATGTTACCAAAGAGGAGTGCTCTTAGTAAAATAAAATGCATATGCAAGTTTCATCCTTAAATGTTTATTTAAATTTTTTCTATAAATGCTAATATTTGACTATAGTACAAGGTGATAATTTGCTTATTAAATGGGCATTTTAGTGAAATGCTATATTAATAAATGAATTTCTTAATATTGATAAAATAGATAAAATGAATATTTAAAATAAAAAGAATTCTTAAAAAATTATAATCATGGTGTTTGAAATTTACAAAACAATTAAATTAAAAGAATTTACAAATTTAAATAATATTCTTATGATTAAATTAAAATTATAACCATAAAATAATAATAAAAAGGATATGGTTTTTTCATGGGAGTTTCTCTTCTTAGAGTGATAGAATTTGAATAGAAGACAAAATTAAAAATTCGTAAAATTTTCAAAAATTTTTTAATATTATTTTTTTTGATGAGTGTTAATTGTAACAAAGCAAGTAATTATCTAATGGCGTATTTTAAATAAAATTAAATTATAGTTAAAAAATAAATAAATAATTGACAAATGCAAGACATGTATGTCATATTATATAAATTACAAAGAATGTGGGCAGATGTTCAAGTAATTGATTATTCTATGCTATTTTCTAATTAATCAATTTCTATATTTTTCTTGAGGAAAATTATTTAATTTTGATGATTATCAAAGGTAGAATGGGTACATGCGGCATCTTGATATTCATGGCTTCCGGCGAGATCTTTGTTGGTACGCTTTCCATCCACGTGTCTCTGTTCATGTTCCTCAACCTTTACCGTTTTAGTTCCAACAACCACAAAGTAGTCTAGTCCTATCAAACAATAGCTAATCATATGAATTTTTATGTTTGGAGGATTTTTCCCATAAATAAGATTTATTAATTCAATATAAATACAAATATGATATAAAAAAATAAATTTAAATTATTTATAAAATTTTAATAATTATTGTAAATTGATTTAGGTAATTATAGAATAATTGATGCATTTTATCAATAATTTCTCTTTTCTTTCATCAATTATTTATATGAAGATGTAATAATGATTGGATTTACTTATTTTTATCACAAGAGTATTGAGGCACACCTCATAAAACACTGTTCATTATTAGAATTATGTCCATTTGTTTTAAATATAGTAAAAATAAGTCATGTTATCAATTGATTTGTTAATTCAGTTTAAATATAATTTATAAGTTATATGGTATCGTGTCAAATTTGATTTATTAATTTTTTTAAAATGATGTAATTTTAATTTTATTTTTACAAGATAATTATATTAATTTATATTATATATCCAATTAATCTTTATGATATATAAATTAATCATATAAAATAAATTATGTCAAATTATTCATATCAAATTTAGGTTAGATTAAACTTTAAAACTTTTTTATATGATTAATAGTTTGAATTATGTTACAAAAAATCATACAAAATAGAGATAAAACAATTTTATTGTTAAAATCTAAAATTTTATCGCTAAATTTCTTACCTTAAGTAAATCATTAGTAGTTATTTGTTGACAGTAAAATAGTAACAGATTAACAATGACAACATTATATTACTATTTATCATTGCTTATTTTTCATCATTTTAATCATTGTTTTTCATAAATATTAATAAATCAATAACATCTAAATACAATTCATCATTCAAAATTACCATTCAACTTCTAACATTAACAAACAAAATGATAATTGTCATTATCGTTCTCTTTTCCCACTTCTTAAATAACTCCCTTTGTTATGTTTTCATGCATTTTATTTATATATTTTGGTATATCATATAGTATATCATATAGTATTTCATGCATTTCCTATCTTTTTGTGCATCATACTTATATCTTGCATTATTAGCATAATTCCTTACATTTTCTTCACATATTGCATACTTTACATGTTATTTTAGTTTTGATATTAAACTCTTATATGTCATTACTTTAGTTTATGATTTAGTTATGTTTAACTTTAGATTTGCATATTCTATAGTATTTGACATTCATATCATGCATAAATCTACTTAATTTAAGTCCCACAGATCATGTTTTAGCAACATGACTCGTGTTGGGCATGTTTCACTCTTGCACAGCTCATTTTTTAAGCTTTGCCAAACTCCACACAACTTGTATCACTTGTGTTACCCTCAAATTGCCCTCCTCCTTTTTTCAAGCCTTATACGAATCGTGTGACATACCACATGAGTTGTGTTCTATACGACTCCTTTTGTTTTTCCTCCCTCTTTCATGATTCAAGCTTCATATGAGTTGTGTCTTGCTTACATAACTCGTGTGACTCCTTTTTAGGCATAATTCCACCTTTATTTTTTAGACGTTCGATCGTACAAACATGGGGCTAGGATGCATTCACATTTTATTCACTTTTGGAAGGGAATTTAGGGTGACGGAACATGGATATAGTCATTCATTCATAGATAGAAAGAAATTAGGGTTTCTTTAAGAGAGAAGGGAGAAAACTAGATATTTTTGTATTGTGAATCTTACTAATCTTCTTCTGGATATTGCCTTGACGGTAGAGTAGTTCAAGTTTCTCTTAATTTTGATCTTCATCTATTTTATTTTGAACAAGTTTTTATGGTTGTAATTTGCTTAATTATTATATTCATTTACTTATTTGAATTCATAGTTATGCTTTAGTAGTGATTGATAGGGTTTAGACGTTATGTGAATATATATTTCCATTTTTATTAGTAATTTGATAATCTTCATGTTCTTAAGTTATGATTCATGCCATTATGTTCAATTGTTAGAATGGGCCCTTTAAACATGTGAATATTAAATAATTATGTTAATCGTTTTAAAAGAAAAATTAATTTAATCGAATGAACTTAAGAACACCTAATTGTAACTGCTCAGATATATGAGTTAAGCAAATTGGAAAGCATAAAGTGTGAAAATCGGATTAAATCACTGAATCTAACTTAACAGTCACGAAAGTATGATGTTAGTTTACCTTCAATAGATGAAAATCTCTTTTGAATGAAAGAATTTTACATTAATACACTACTTTGAAACTTATGATTGAATTGCTAATGGAAGGTTTTATTCGTATTCATATTCATCCATCCCTATAAATTATTGTAAAGTGTCATATCCTCATTTTTTAGCACACACACTACATTAATGTTTCGAGTGATGTGAATTATTTTTTATACGATCATAATTTAGATGATGATGTTGAATTATGGAAAATGTGTATTATAGAACATGAATAATGTGATATTTAATAAATATTATGATAACAATAGGAAAATATTTAGTGGATTCACTGAATGACAATAATTTAAAGAAAATACAATATCAAGTACACTTAATATATTTAAGAGTGTTTAATTAAGAAAATTAATTGAACGTATGTATATTGTATTTGAAATTGTACATATAAGTATATGAGGAATTAAGATGAATTATAAGTGTATAAAGAGTATGTATAATTTAATAATTATGTATGATTAAGGAAGAATATAATTTAATAATACGGATGTAATGTATATGTATATATATAAGTATATATATATATATACAGTTATTAGTATAAATAAAGGTATAGATAAGGTATAAGAATAAGAGATGTATAAGTGTAAGTATAATGTGGTATTTAAATATTGTATTAATATCAATAAAATGTATTAATATGATAGAATGAATATAATATTATATATGATATATATAATATGAAATGGAATAAATAAATGGGATAAAGAAATAAATAATATGAATGTAAGTAAATATATAATTATGTGGATATTAATATGAGTGGGATTTAAAAATAGTATATTTTATTTGGTATGGAAGAATGTGTTAGTGGAAGGAATAAAATATTAAGTGTATGGGTAATTGTAAAAGTAGTATGGACATATGTGATAGTGGAAGAAAAGAGAAAATATTATATTATTATTATTTGAGTTAATGAGAAAAGATGAAGAGTATTATTTAATTAATAAATAAGTTAGTGGATGGTATTTTGATAGTATTAAAAATACATATGAAAAAGTTTAATTGGAGGATATTTGAATTTAATACGTATAATTATATGTATATGAAGGTTTAAAAGGGGTGTGCTATGGTGTGTGAGAGTGCATGGGCTTAAGATGGAACCGCCCTAACTTAAATCATAGAATACCCTACGGTTTTCCTCCTTTCTCATTTCATAATACTCATTTCTTTCCTTCTTTTCCTAAATGACCAAACCATCTTCTTCATTTCTCCTTCTTCTTGCTCTTTTTTCTTACTTTTTTACATTTTCTTCTTCTTTCACCTTAAGAAACCGAAACATACACCTTAATCTTCTTCTTTTCTCTTCAATCTTCAAGTGTATAATAAGATTTATGTGTATTTCTTATATCTTTGCCGAAATCTTTCTTGTTCATTTTCTTTAAAGTCTTAGCCGAAATACCTTCTTCTCCTTCATTCTTCAAGTTCAAGGCTGAAATCACTAATCTATGAGTCCTTGAGCAAACCGAAACATTCAAAGCTTTTTGATTTTATTTTCTTTGGTTAGATCTAACTTCTAAGAGCATACATATGTATATTTGGTGGTGAGTTAAAGTATGAAGCTTAAAACAAGGTGTTGGTGAGTAAATCCTTAAAGATCGGGTGCTAGATCGTGTGGAAAATCAAATTTAGTTTGATTTTTAGTTTGTTTGCTTAAAGGTGAGTTTTTGTCACATCCTCATTTTTAGCATGAAAATTATTAATGATTTGGGTGATGAAATTATACCTTATACGATCAAAAATAGGATGATGACGTGAAATTATGAAAAAAATACGCATTTCAAGGTGAAAATTATAAATATTATGATAATGATAGGAAATATCTATCGAGATTAGGAAATGATGATAAGATGATAGTAGATTAAGTCAAATGCAAAAAATAAGCTTGAACGTGTAAAATTAGATCGAGTGGTAAATTGCACGTATATCGAGGCAAGAGTATTTAAGTATGCATGGAATGCATATGATTGAAAAATAAAGATACATTATGATTGTATTTTGAGTATACATAATTTATAAATTAAGTATGATTAAGGATAGTATAAATGAGTTATACGAATGAAAAATGTACGTATAATATATATATGTATAGATATAATTATGGATTAGTGAATAATGGAATATTAAATAAGGAAATTGGAATATATATGTCTAAGATGATTTATTTAACATAAGATTTAAAGGTATAGAAAAGAAAGTATAATGGAATTTAGAAATTCATTTATGATGTCATAAAT
>CANYBF010765108.1:0-21941 GCA_948192965.1 Dalechampia spathulata
TCCCTTGCGACTCTTTTGAGTCCGTATCATTCCCTAAGGTAACCCCTTAGGAAGACTGCCTTTCGCTCCAAGTGCGGTCCCCGGTCCGTGACTTTCGCAAGCCTCGCTCTGGGTTCCGGCAGAAACCGGCGCTCACAAATACATTAATGAATCGAATAAATTTTATATGTTTAATTAATTGATTAATGATTATTCATCTTTGTTTTATATGGATTTTTTGTACATTTATTTTATAAATTATTTCAAATAAATTAAGTTTTAAAAAATATCAAAATATTCACTTTATATATTTTTTTATTAATATAAAAATTTACATTAAATGTTTAATAATAAATTTAATTAAACCTTTAATTTCTTAAAAGAATTACTAATCAGCTGATTTTTGCAAATATTGTTAATGTGAGATTTTTTTCCTTTTTCTTTTTCAAATTCTTTTCCCTTTCGAAAATTCCGTAATAATTCTTGCCCTTTTTCATGGGCAAGAGCCCATCGCTAATTGCCAGAAACCCTACAATTTGTTTAGAAATCCATCTTTTTACCTGACAAGCCATCGCATTCGGTTAATTCTTCGAGTCTTACAAGTTCCTCTACCGGTAACTTCTTCTCGAAATCAAATTGCTTTTGCTTGATCTTTCTTTCTTTCTTTTTTTTTTTCGTTTACTTTCATCCCGGAGCTTGCCGGATGCTAATTTTCCGCCTGATACCGACGTTCCCCGAACTCCATCGCGCGACCCAGATGACGGATTTTAGAAACTGTGGCCTTTAATTTGGGATGATTGTTTGAATTGATTAATTTGATTGATGCAGTGAAAGAATGGAGTTTTGCCCAACCTGCGGGGTTTTGTTGAGATACGAGTTGCCAAACATGGGACAACCTGCCAGATTCTACTGTCCAACTTGCCCCTACTTTTGTTCTATAGAGAGCAGGGTATTCATTTTTGTTTATCAAGTTCCAATCCTTCCCCTTTTTAATTTCCTTGCCTGTAATTTTTGTTGGAATGAGCAAAATATGCTTTGCTTTTGAAACTTTTCAGGTTAAAATAAAGAGAAAACATCAACTTGTTAAAAAAGAAATCGAACCAGTTTTCACCCTTGACGACATGATGAAAGGCGGTGCTGAAACTGATGGTGCGTCCGCTTCTTTCTGTTCTTGGGCCTGACTTTTTTAGGGATATTTAAAAACCGATTGGTTTTACGTTCTGTTTTGCAATCATATCAGATGGTTATACAATCCGCTATTTTTGCAATTATTTGATTCTCATCATTCTTGTTTCAGCAATGTGTCCTCATTGCAACTTTGGAAGGGCTCGTTTCCAAGAGTTTCAGATACGATCAGGTGATGAGGCAGCAACGATCTTTTACTTCTGCTTGAATGAAAGATGCTCAAAGATGTGGCGGGTTGATGGCTAGGCAGCTACTACCTTACCAGCACTCCTGTTATGCTTTCGAAACCTTTCAGCCTTTTCTATGCTCTGATGGGTGCTTAAAATTTTTGATGCTGCACTGTTCAATCATTGTGGTGATAGAGTGCAGATTGTTTTCTTACAGTTTCAGACTTACAGTTGCTAGTATTCATCGTTTATTTATGTTTTGGGAATACAATCACAAGGAAAAGTTATAGATCCTTATCTCAGGATTTCTAAGCCAGATTTGTATTCTAAGTTTGTTGATTCATAGCGTACAATTGGACAAACATTAAAGGACATGCTTGGTTTGGAACAATGAAAGCTTCCAAAAACAGAAGCATGACACAAGGCTTGGTTGCCATTTCTAAAGGTTGCGGAGCCATAAATTACGGAACTCCTGATGCAAAGAGGCCAGGATTCTTAACAGTTTGAAGAAAAAGGTTGGATGGTGCATTATATTTCTGCTTTACCATGCCAAATCCGCTACCATAATCACATGTTAAATCCCTGCTAATCCGCTACCTAATCGATCATAGAGTGGATCATGGCCCTGGAGATGGACACTTGTAAACAAGTTTCCTTACCCAATTCTTTTGCTGCCTCCACATCAACATTTGCACGGTTGTTAAGCTTA
This sequence comes from Dalechampia spathulata, assembly GCA_948192965.1. Lineage (NCBI taxonomy): Eukaryota > Viridiplantae > Streptophyta > Magnoliopsida > Malpighiales > Euphorbiaceae > Dalechampia > Dalechampia spathulata. The sequence goes on from CANYBF010765108.1 coordinate 2,041, forward strand.
ATTCAAAGGAAACCATAAGTTTAATGTAAATAAGATTAACCCCAAAAATCTGCAAATTCATAATGAGTTCGTAATTGAGGAATGGTCGTTTTAAATGACGAAGCTTTCCATGGTTACTCTCTGGACCCGATTGCGATGAGCCGATTTTCCTGAACCCAATTTCTTGAGCAGTCCAACCCAATACCTTTGATTTTAATCAACACCCTGACAGTTAAAAAATGTGTTTCCATCCGTTGGCTTTCAGTTTCCATTTGTGCTAACAATGCTTCTTTCATTTTTATTTCCTTCATTTTCTTCGCATTTCTTCCCCGCTCCCTCCACCGACATAAACCCACCTTCCTCTTGAATTTCATTTCATTTCTTCCAACTAACTAATCGGAAAACTTGCAAGATATGGAATCTAGAAGATTTTCCAGAAGCAAGCGCAAGTCAGAGTTGACTTCAGTTCTGCGAAAATCCTGGTACCATTTGAGATTATCTGTTAGACATCCGTCAAGAGTGCCCACTTGGGACGCTATTGTGCTCACAGCTGCCAGCCCAGAACAAGCTCAGCTTTACCAATGGCAGCTCAATCGAGCCAAACGTATGGGCCGAATTGCTTCGTCTACTGTTACTCTCGCCGTCCCTGATCCAAATGGCCAACGGATCGGATCTGGTGCGGCCACTCTCAATGCCATTTATGCCCTTGCTCAACATTATCAGACCCATCATGCCGATGAGGTAGGGATTTCGTTTCTAGTTCCTTTTTAAAGAAAATAGTAAGTGCTAGGTGATTAATTTAAAGGGTGTCTGATTGGAGCAGGTGGGAAACAAAGAAAACGAAAATGGTGTTTTGAGAATGGTTCAATATGTAAATGAAAAGCGTATACTATTGCTACATGCTGGAGGAGACTCAAAAAGGGTGCCATGGGCAAATCCTATGGGAAAAGTTTTTCTACCACTTCCTTACTTGGCAGCTGATGATCCTGATGGACCAGTTCCGCTGCTTTTTGATCATATACTTGCCATTGCTTCCTGTGCAAGACAGGCTTTTAAGAATCAAGGTTGGTTATTATTTCTACTATATCCCAATTGTTGCATGCCAAAGTGCAAGATGGCTGTATCAAGATTCACCTTTTAGTCAAGATAAGCTTTGGAATTCCGTTTTCGTTCTTTTTTTTTTATTGAGAAAATAACAACTTCGACCATGAAAGTATATTATGTTTCATAATTAAAATTATTAAATTAAAAAGAGAATATTAAATTTTAAGATAAAGAAGTAATCATGTTATTATTTATTTGTGTCATGTCACTATGTTGTTTATTTATGTCTTTATATGTTATTTCTGTCATGGTCAGGGATGAACATTCGGTTAACCGAATAAATCAAAATGTTTATAATTGGTTTTTTTGGTTTGATAGGTTAATTGATTAATGTTGACTAGCAGTATTTTGGTTAATTTGGTTAATCAAATGCTTGCTTCTAGTTGTGGCGATCCATTTATTCCCTATGTCACTTGTTTGTTTATCGTGTTACACATGTCATAATCATGTTATGGTTGGATTTGAGTTTTTCATATGATTGGTTATTCAAATCATGTTTGTACTTACCTTAAGCCTATTATTTATACAAGTCAAAACAATCCAAACCTGAGCTACCAATCTGAATTACTGCATTTAATCTTTCCCCTAACTCATAGATCTAGCTCCATCCTTGATGGGAGGAGAAGTGATTTGAACAGTGGCAATTGGTGCTTGTACATCTAATGTTGGAGGATGATGTTCATTTCTTACACTTCTTGTAATTGACAATTGTATCCTTGCTTGAGTTGCTGATTTGGAAGCAGTTTATCTGCTCGCATATTAGCTTTATTTACTGTTCCTGTTTATCTCAATGCATGAAATATGTTGAGAATACTTCTCATGGGACCCTGCTGGTAGTTGAATCAGCTTCCTGTAAAGCAAGCAAAATGTATTGAGTCATGTCTTCAAAATTTGTTGGTGACATCACTATTTGCTTTTCATGATCATCAGATCTAGTACTGTTGAATGATTGGCATCTATGGTGAGAATCATTTCGTGCCGCATTTTTGTTTACTTGTTAGTTCCATCTTTTCAGGTGGAATATTGACAATGACTGGGGACGTTCTCCCATGTTTTGATGCCTCTGCATTAGTTGTTCCAGACGATGCATCCTGCATCATCACCGTCCCCATCACCCTTGATATTGCTTCTAACCATGGTGTTATTGTGGCATCAAAAATTGGGATTCAAAATGAATTTTATTCTCTCAGTCTAGTAGACAATCTCCTTCAGAAACCTAGTGTGGAGGAACTTGTTAAAAATCAAGCTTTATTGGATGATGGAAGGGCATTGCTTGACACTGGAATTATAGCAGTTAAAGGTAAAGCATGGGAAGAACTTGTCATGCTTTCATGTTCCTGCCAACCAATGATTACAGAGCTTCTGGAGAAGAGAAAAGAGGTCGTGTATCAACACATTCATAATGATCCCACCCAGAATATGTTTCCTTGATTAACGATGCATTCGTTTTTTACCTGACAACCAACTTTTATCTATTTCATATCTGCGTTTATGGATGTGTGGCCTAACTATATCTGCTTTAGAGCACCTGTGTTATATTTCGTACTCTTACATTGGACAATTTTGCAGCTTACATGGCATTGCAATAATATTTTACAGATGAATTATATGCCATCTTTCATCACTTTACTGTTTGATCTTCGTTGATATTCACAAGATAGTGGCATGCCCATAACGCTGAAGCTGATACACATATTCTGGAATTTTTCACAGATGAGTTTATATGAAGATCTGGTAGCAGCTTGGGTTCCTGCAAAACATGAATGGCTACAACAGCGGCCCATGGGCAAAGAGCTGGTTGGAAGTCTGGGCAGACAGAAACTCTTTAGCTACTGCGCATGTATGTCAAAGAAAAAACACCATGCATATTATTCTCTTTCTTTTATCACATGATGTACTGATGTACTATGTATGCATTATAATACAATTTGCAGATGATTTGTTGTTCTTGCACTTTGGAACCTCGAGTGAAGTGTTGGATCATTTAAGTGGTGCTAGCTCTGAACTTGTAGGCCGAAGACATCTGTGTTCCATCCCTGCCACAACTTCATCTGATATAGCAGCGTCTGCTGTTGTTCTTTCTAGCAAAATTGAACCTGGTGTATCAATTGGGGAAGATTCTCTCATCTATGATTCGTCAATATCTGGTGGGATTCAAATTGGTTCCCTATCTGTCGTTGTTGGTGTTAATATCCCTGGAGACTTTGCTGGAATGATGGAAAGGTCATTCAGATTCATGCTCCCAGATCGTAATTGTCTCTGGGAGGTTCCTCTAGTAGATTGTACCGAAAGAGTCCTAGTGTACTGTGGCCTCCATGATAATCCAAAGACTTCCCTTTCCAAGGATGGCACATTCTGTGGAAAACCTTGGAAGAAAGTCTTGCAGGATTTGGACATTGAAGAAAGTGACCTATGGAGCTCGGTGGGATCACAGGAGAAATGCTTATGGAATGCAAAATTATTTCCCATTTGTTCTTATTTTGAGATGCTTAGTTTGGCCTCATGGTTGATGGGTTTGAGTGACCAAAAGTTCAAATGTTTACTTTCATCATGGAAAAATTCACGCCGTGTCAGTTTGGAGGAGTTACACCGATCAATTGATTTTTCAAAAATGTGTACAGGATCAAGTGATCATCAATCTGATCTTGCAGCTGGAATTGCCAAGGCTTGCATTAACTATGGTATGCTTGGACGAAACTTGTCCCAGTTATGTCAAGAAATCCTTCAGAAAGAAGGTTCAGGAATCAAAATATGTAATGACTTCCTAGACCTATGTCCGAAACTTCTGGAGCAGAATTCTAAAATCCTCCCCAAAAGTCGAGCATACCAAGTGCAGGTTGATCTTCTTCAAGCTTGTGGGGATGAAATATCTGCTTGCCAGTTGGAGCATAATGTTTGGGCTGCAGTTGCTGATGAAACTGCTTCAGCAGTAAGATATGGCTTCAAGGGTAGGCTTATTTTTCGTATTAGGCATCATTTTTGGTAATTACTATTTGCTTTCAAGATACTGATTGTTTACAAATATTCATTTTATCTACAGAGCATCTATTGGAGTCTCCAAGCACTTTGCCTGCATTGGTACATGAGAACAATCTCGCTGGTGACCATGTCGATCGAACTTTCTGTGCTAGAAGTGCAAAGGTTGAATTACCAGTTCGTGTAGATTTTGTTGGGGGATGGAGTGACACTCCACCATGGAGCTTAGAGCGTGCTGGTTGTGTTCTCAATATGGCAATAAGTTTGGAAGGCAGACTTCCAATCGGAACAATCATACAGACAACAGAAAGGACAGGAATATTGATTAATGATGATGCAGGAAACCAGTCATACATTGAGAATCTTACTTTGATTGCTCCTCCATTCGATGGTGATGATCCATTTCGACTTGTTAAATCTGCATTGCTTGTGACTGGCATCGTTCACGAAAACATTCTTCAAACCATGGGCTTGCAAATCAAGACATGGGCAAATGTACCTCGTGGTAGTGGCCTTGGAACCTCTAGCATCCTCGCAGCTGCTGTCGTGAAAGGACTTCTCCAGATAACCGATGGAGATGACAGCAATGAAAATGTTGCTAGACTGGTTTTGGTATTGGAGCAACTCATGGGGACTGGGGGTGGGTGGCAAGATCAGATCGGTGGTTTGTACCCTGGTATAAAATTCACCACAAGTTTCCCTGGAATACCATTGAGGCTCCAAGTTATTCCATTATTGGGTTCTCCTCAGTTGATTTTGGAATTGCAACAGAGATTGCTCGTGATCTTTACTGGTCAAGTGAGTCATTATCAGTTATTATTCTTACTATTTTCTTGTACCTGCCCCTGAAATTTCATTTCATTTGGAACAGATGTGTTATCGATTTAATTTCTCCCTGTATCCTGCAATTTTCACAACAGGTTCGACTCGCTCATCAAGTTCTGCAAAAAGTAGTTACTCGATATCTTCGACGAGATAACCTTCTTGTATCCAGCGTCAAGCGCCTTGCAGAACTGGCGAAAATCGGGAGGGAAGCGTTAATGAATTGTGCAATAGATGAGCTAGGGGAGATAATGCTGGAGGCATGGAGGTTGCATCAGGAACTTGATCCATACTGCAGTAATGAATTGGTGGATCAGCTTTTCACATTTTCCGACCCCTACTGCTGTGGTTACAAGCTCGTGGGTGCTGGTGGCGGTGGGTTTGCCTTGTTACTGGCTAAGGATGCAAACTCTGCAAAGGAATTGAGACATAAGCTAGAAGAATGTCCAAACTTCAACGTGAAAATCTACAGTTGGAACATCTTTTCAGAAAAATAGAGATCCAGTTATATCATAAATACCACACAATATTCTTTAAACGATCATGGTTGTATTAGATTACTAGGGCATCATCATCCCTTTGGCATTACAAAACTCTCAATTAGTTGATAAATTTGATCAAAATTCTCAGTTGCTGATGTTGATACGCAAAAGACTCCAATACTTGAAATCATATGAGATAATAATTAGTGAAAGAGATGGATAATCTTTGGTCCCTTCCTACTGTGGTTACTTGCAAACAGGGCAAAGCATCCAATGTTGTATGATTTTAGCTCTCGTTTTCCTTTTGGCCCGACATGAATGGTTTCGAATTGCTTTTGCCCCAATCCCCTTCCAATCAAAACATGCCTACATCATTTCTCATATCAAAGAATCCGATACCATTTTGAGAATCTGATATAATTAACTTTCTCATTAATTGTTCATAGATTAAAAAAGTCAAAAACAACAAAGTTAAAGGGAGAATCAGACATCATCATCACTACCACCCATCATTATCACCACCAACAGAGAAAAGGCATGAAATGCATTAATAATTATAAGGAGGATTTACGTAATGGTAGTTGAGCAAATTCCTACGATCCGCCAATTATACTTTGCCATATTCTACGTATTGTTTTTTGTTCTTTTTCTAATCCAAAGTGACTAAATTTTCTTCTTTATCGATATGAAAAGTGGATAATTTTCTTGGGTTGTTGGAATTAGTGGTGTGATTGCTGGTTAATTTGAGTATTTCCAAGTCTCTGAGAGATGGGTCTGCTGAGCAATAGAGTGGAGAGAAGTGAAATCAAAGCAGGCGATCACATCTACACTTATAGAGCAGTTTTTGCTTACTCCCACCACGGTATTGATCTGTTCATTTATTATGTTTCTTCACCATTTCAAGAATTTTGCAATGTGGGTTTCTTAGTAGTGTTCTGAAACTTTTGAGATTCAAGCCTATTTCTTAGATTTCATGTCTTTGGTTTAGTTAATTCTGGGCTTGCTGTGCTTAGCTTGTAGAATTTCCTTGAATTGTCTGGCTTTTCTATATTTGCCCATCAATTTATCTGATTCTTTGAGCCTTTTAAAGGATTGAAAGCTCAGAATTTGCTGGCTTTCATTCTTGTTGGTTTAATCTTTTACTTGTTTCAGGTCTCTTATAACCCACCAAGAAGCAACTAACTTGGCTCTTACCTCATTTTCCTGTTTAATTCTATAGATCAGAGACTTGGGAGGAAGACGATCCTTCGGAAATAGAATGACCTTATTTGTTTTATACCACATCTAGTGAAAAATGTCAATTTAATTCTTTGCGAACTATTGGTCAACGTATATTTCCAGTGCTGTGATTGAATATGCTGGTAAAATCATGGGAGATCGACAGCAATTTTTAACAAAGATATCATCTTCCCCACAATTTTGACACAATGATGAGCCTGAAACACATTTTTTGTCCGTTCCCTGCCTTCTTTTTTCACTATCCTGCCGTAAAATCAGTGCCGGAGATAGACCCAGTTACAATGAGATAATTTAGCTTTGTTTCAGGGTTCTGGTTTCAGAAAAGCAATTGATAGATCGGACTTGTTAAATGGAGATTTGCAATCTAAACAAGTTCTAAGGTTACTGTTCATGTGTTTTTCTGACGTATTGTTATTCTGTCTGTAACTGTTTGTCATCCCTCTGCTGATGTTATGAAAAGCGTTATCCTTTCAGAGTTTTTTCAGAGGTATTGCAATTAACCATGCAGGTGTATATGTTGGGGGAAGCAAAGTGGTCCATTTCAGGCCAAGGCAGAATGCGAATTCCAGCAATAATACATCTCCGGATTTGTATGATTCAACTATTCCTGCATCGTGTGAAATCTTTCCTGATTGTGGATTCAGGCAACCAAACAGTGGAGTAGTCCTCTCCTGCCTGGACTGTTTTCTTCGAAATGGATCCATTTACTGCTTTGAATATGGGGTTCCCCCCTCTGTTTTCCTAGCAAAAGTTCGAGGAGGCACCTGCACAACCGCAGCTTCTGATCCACCAGAATCTGTAATCCACCGCGCTATGTATCTTCTGCAAAATGGATTTGGCAATTATGACATTTTCCAGAACAATTGTGAGGATTTTGCATTATACTGTAAAACAGGTCTGTTGATAATGGAGAAACTTGGTGTTGGCAGAAGTGGTCAAGCTTCCTCTGTTATTGGTGCGCCGTTGGCTGCTCTTCTCTCATCCCCTCTGAAGCTTCTGATGCCAAGTCCTGTCGGTGTCGCCACAGTAACAGCTGGAATGTACTGTATGAGCCGATACGCAACGGATATCGGTGTCCGAAGTGACGTCATCAAGGTTGCTGTGGAAGATCTGGCAGTGAACCTTGGCTGGACAGATCCTGAGGAAGGAGAAATTTATGAAGACAACGAGGCCTCAGGCAGATTGATTACCATGTGACATTTGATATCAAAACTCTTCAAATTGAGCTACTCACATCCACCGTTTGCCAAGATTTAACAATTTGTCATCGTCAATTTTAGTGAACTTCTAATGCTCAAATTCATTGTTCATATGCTTCATGACATGCTACTACAACTGGTTCAATTACCAGGGTGATGGACTGCAAAAGGATCATTCCTTACAATGTTACGTTTTATCACATCATCTCAAAGAATCATATCGAAATCTTATTTATATTAATCTACCATCAAATTGTCGTTCAATACTATTTACTTAAATACATAGAACACCCGATTTATTGTATAATTATTCCAATAATATTTGTTTTATTATCGCATGTATGTTGTTGTTGGGTGTCATATTGAGCAGCCCACGAGATGATAACTAAGTTGATTATTATTCATACGTAGCATGTGTTGATTGAAGGTCAATCTATGACAATTCTCAATAAACCCTTTTTTTTAAAAAATAAAATAATTAGAATGATAGATTTACATCGATAATACTCTTCTTTTTTATGATTTACATCCATAATCTCTTTATTTACATCTTTTTCACTTTTAAACCCCTTAATTTTAATTTATGTTATACAAATCTTTAAAGTTTGATATTATTTTCATAAAAATTTCTCCATAAATATATATACATAAAAAATTTAATAAATATAATTTGATATATCAATATAAAAATAAAATTAAAAATTCATGTCACCCGAAAAACATTTTAATACACATATAATTTTTTTATCTTGACATATCATATAAAATTTTTTTAATATTCTACATTGTAAATTAAAATTAGTGATAATTAATATAAATTGAATGATGATAAATATAAGTTGTCCCTTCTTAAAAATTTTGCTTCAATATGCAGTCCTCTAGTTATAAAAATTTTGATTTTAATTAAAAAATTGAACTAAATTGTTTAATTTAATCCTGTTTAAAAGTTTTAAATTTTAAGAATATTTAATTTGATTTAAGAAAAATTAAATTTAGTTTGATTTAATTTTAAATTTTAAAAATTTTTGATTTAATTTAGAAACCAAATCCTCAAATCTCAACAAAATAAATTATCAATTCAAAAATCAAAATGTACACTTAATGATTGCATTATAAGATGTTTCATTTTGAGATTTACAAGATAGATAGATAGATATATGGCTTAAAACCTAGAGAAAATCAAGCTTTGAATAAACAAGGAAAGCATGGAGACTTGCTCCATGTCTTCTTATGAAACCCTAAAATTTCCCAAGCTTTATTCCGAATATTTGAATCAAACCCACTTTGTGCTAGCATGAAAACCTTGTCCAGGCCTCCTGCTTCCATGAATTCTTCTGCAACTTTGCTGCTCTTACAAGCCCTAAAAACCCATAACAGCAGATTTATTGCTTTATCATTTCCAACGTGAGAAACCCTAGAAATCTTTGATATAACAGCTGCCAGGCCTATTGGATGTGCAAGAAAAGCTGCTCTTCCTTCAGCTTTCCTGCAAAGTGTTTCAAGCACAACCAGCATCATCTCACAAGCCCGCCTTTCATTATTCTCAGCAAGCAATTCAACTACAACTGGAACCAGTCCTTCTTTGATAGATTTCTCTTTATTTTTTTCAAATGGCAAAACTTCCATTAAAATGGTCAACGCAGCCATGGTTCCTTGTTTTGCGTTTTGATCCTTCAATATCTCAGTGATACTCTCAAAGAAGTCTGGTTTAATTCTTTCCTTGTAAATCCCATCCACCACTTTGAAAATGGATTTCAGAAGAACAGCGGCTTGAATTCTAGCTTGGTTGTACGAATAATTTGTCATTATTCCACACAGCAAATCAATTAACAGGCCATTTCCATTTTCTGAAACTATCTTTAGTGTCTCATCAGATGACCTTAAAATACACAGCAAAGACATAGCTTCGTCCACAAGTAGCGAAGGACGAATACGATCACGAGCAACAATATGAGACTCAGATTTAACTATAAGGGATGCGATAGATGAATATAAAACATCATCTCCCATGAAGCAAGGCCTTTTACGGATCAGTGTCTTAATCTTTCTTAGAGACGATACCTGTAAGTGAGGTTTTTTCATCTCTTCAAGAAGTAAGCTAAGAGGCTGGATCATGAAATCATCGTCCTCGTGCTGTTGTTTCTGCTTTACACATGTATCCGGAGGTGGGTTTTTTTCCTGCCATGATTGTATCAGGCGGAGAAGATTGGAATTTGGGATAAGAGAGAAATCCGAAAGAGGCTGTTTAGTAATTGGACAAGTTATATGATTGTAAGAAAATAGCCATTTCTGGATGCTCTCTCGATCAAAAGTCATACCAGTAGAGATAACAACAGGATCTTTCATGATTTGAAGAGAGATAGGACAGAGAAAGAAGGATGGTACGTCGGGATATTCAAGTTGAAGGCAATCCATTAGACAACAAGATTAATATTTCTTGCTATATATATAATTAAAGAAATGAAGATCAAGATCAAAGAATAGGGATAATATTGTATAGAGAAGATTAGCAGAAGGCAGTGACGAAGAAGCAAAATCTGTGTTGGATAGAACAGTATTTAATGGCCTGTCATGGGGAGTTGACATTTGAATGGTCAAAAAGAGGACATAGCAACCAAGAGAAATTCAGACCAAAGAATTACGAAGAGAAAAAACAAACTAATTTACGGACCATAAATCACTGTCGATTAATTCGTTAGCTTTCACGAATGAATTCAGACAAATATTATAACGTGTAAAAGCCGAAGTAGCATGATATATACCACTACTTGGCTAAGTCGGCGGTGGAGATCCTGCTCCACCTCTTGCAAATTGCAATTAAAGGTCAATGGGGCTTTATCCTTGACTTTCACTAAAGAAGGTTTTGACCAAGTCGTGCCAAGATGAAAATTTAAAGATTTGCATGAAGGGTGAATGACTTCATGCAACGCTGCTGACAACAACATCCAGGTTTGCCCGCTTTAATCAAGATTATGGGTAGTTTTGTACGACAAAAATTGTATAATTTTACAACTTTTAAGATTAAACCAAGTCTTGAATATGAAATTTCTTGGAGCATCCATGTATAGAACCCCATTAATATTATTGTATTATATTATACATTATACTTTCATACTATATTGAATTTCATTAAAAATATCGATTAAATTAGTATAATTAACTATTCACCTAAGTAAATATCTAGGGGTTCGAATCTTAAATTTTTTTTTATTTCTGAAAAAAATACTAACATTTGTTACATAATTTATTAATCTTAAGTCGTTTATATTTTTTAATTAATTTTTGGAAACATTTATCAAAAAATTAATATAATAAAATGTTTTTTTCTAAATTAGAAATGGGTAGTTTATTAAAATTTATTTTGAATTAAATACTTGCCGTATAATATATGATGTTATTTGGTTATGAGTTGAAGAATAAAACGTTGATTCTATAAGAAATGGACTTATTCAAATAGTGCACATCTTATGTATATTGTTAATGCATATAATATTCGTATTATGTTAATAATTTATAATTTAATCATTTTATTATTTATTATTAAATTATCTCATATATTATAATTTTGGCATGCTATATATAAATAATATAATAAATCTAAAAATTTGAAGTTTATTGACATAGTCAGGGCATAAGTCAACTAAAACTTGGGCTTTCAATTGATTTCTCAAGCCCATTGGGCTGGCTGATTGAGTTTGAATTTAACGGAACTCTCATTGAAACGACGTCGTAGAACTTGATATCCGATTTTATGAAAATAACACTTTAGTTACAGATTACGAATAACAGATAATTAAAAAAGAAACGGAGGATAAAAAAAAGAACCGACAAAGGAAAAAAAACAATCGACCGTAGAGAGACATGGCGAACCTGTATGTAAAGGCGGTGCAGCCGGCGGATCTGAACAGGAATACCGAGTGGTTCATGTATCCAGGTGTATGGACCACTTACATTCTCATCTTGTTCTTTTCATGGCTTCTCGTTCTTTCTGTATTTGGTTGCTCTCCTGGCATGGCTTGGACCATCGTCAATCTGGCTCATTTTTGTGTAAGCCTTCTCTTTTTTCTATTACGCACTTTGGTTATATGATCTATTTGTTTCGCCTTTTTCTTTGCTTTTGATCGTTTTAAAATTTTCCCCCATTTATTCTCATGGATTAGGGTTTTGGTCAGTTTGTCATTCGATAAACGTAGAAGGCCTGTTTTCTGAGAGCATCTACATATGCGTTTATCTGTTTCCTGAATTGGATTATTATGCTATGTGTGATTACAGGTCATTGTTTTTGGTGTTGCTAACTCTGGCTCATTGGGGTTTTTAAGTGATTAATTTTTTTTAAAAAAAATGCATCCTTGATTTTGTCAGTCTAGTTTAATTTTCTCATTTATCTATGAGTTCGCGCAGCTTGTTTATCAATTTTCCAAAGCAATTGACCTTTTATGTTTCATATCTTCAAAATTTCCTGGAATCTGAAGTTTTTACTAAACAAGTTAATTTGGTTGACAAATATGATTTTAATCTAAACAAGAATTATAACTTTTGTTAGAATGGTTTAGGCTAGCCCTTCTCACTGTTTTTTCCTTCACTTATGTTTAGATTGTTTCATTTTCATGGCTGGGCGGTGATCATGTGGTTAGTATTTGTATTTTTTATCTGATATCAGTAGTTATTAGTTAGTCTCTGTAATAGGCAATAGCTGTAAGCTTCAGCAGAGTTCTGCTGTTTAATAAGCCATCGGGTTTCCCTTTTTTGTCCGGATTGTTAACGAATTTACTGCAGTTTATTTACATTAACCGCTGCAAAAGGAATTATAATATTTATCTATTTCTTTTATCTTAAAATTTTTGTTTCATATGTTTTTCTTGTAACACCTGCCTAAGGTGTTTCTTAAGTTCATGAACCATGACAGTAGAATTCACCTTGTAGATAACTTATCACTTCTTTCACTGGAAGAAAGGAACGCCATTTGCAGAAGATCAGGGGATCTATAATGGTCTAACTTGGTGGGAACAAATAGACAATGGAAAACAGCTTACTCGCAACAGAAAGTTCTTAACTGTTGTTCCTGTTGTGCTGTAAGTTTCATGTTTGAAGTTTCTCTCTTTCACAAATTGCATGCACCAGCTTGAAATTCATGTTCACTTAATTACTCATGTTGAGCAATATTTCTCTTTTTTTGTTATTTTTTCTGCTTTTTTTTTTTAATGTAGCTGCAACTATTGAATGGTTAGAAACGCTTGTTTTACTTGCACCTTTTTTTTTTTATGTTGGCACTCTGGGTAGTAGCTTCAACGTCATAAGCTGCACTTGGATTGGTGCGAGTTTTTTTTTATCACTTAACAACAATTTTTTTCTTTGTGGTCTTTGTCATTTTAGAAGGGATTTATGTAACCTTGCTGTTGTTGTTTTTCTGTGTATTAGTTGCTAGCGCTAAAAAAATTAGGTGCCCATTTCCCTAACGGATATGCATGAGTGTGCTTAATAATGTCAAGCTTTGAACTTTTGAACTTTGTATGCCTTAGTGTTAAGACTCGTTAGCATAAACACTTATGTTATCACAATGTTAACTAAATACATCACTCACCAACATAGATGCCAAAATTCTTGTTGGGTAAAGCTGCTTTGGAGGAGGATTATGCATCTAACATAACTGTTTACTGATTTTTTCAAAGCTTAACCTCTGAGTTGATCTGCATTTTATGCTTGTACTTGGTTACATGTTTTGCCATCCTAAATTGTATCAGCAGAGAACGAGGGTGATTACCATATGCAGTTTAGGATTGGCTTAGTTGTGTTAGACTCGCAGGAGGTGCAACAAAGAGTGATGGATTGATTTGGTCCCGTGGCCTTTTCTTTGATGGCTGAATGAGTTTGAATGTTACTCAAGTCCATAGTATATGTTTTCGCTTCTACGTTTCGGATTTTAAATTTGCTCATGTATGACCTAACTGGTGTGAAAGATTTTATTTGGTGCTTTAGTTGTCGAAATTTGTTCATGTGCGCTTTCACCTCTTGCATTAAGTCAATTGAGCTTGTAATAAACCTGCGTATGTTTTTCTTTTGTCATCAGGTACTTGATAGCCTCTCACACGACGGACTATCAGCATCCAATGCTATTTTTCAACACACTGGCTGTGCTGGTTCTCGTTATTGCCAAGTTCCCAAATATGCATAAGGTACGGATTTTTGGAATAAATGCTGACAAGTGAGCTTAGATTGTGCTTTGAAAATGGGTGCCTTTTCAACTGTTCAAAAGTCACTATTCGCTGATCTATCCACTGCTCAGCTTAAAGGGTTCTCTCTGTATAGAAGTCAGAACTGTAAGGAATTGGAATGTGTGTAATGCTTTCTTCTTTTTTGCTTTCTACTTTTACAGGTCTTCTCTCTCACAGAATAAATTGTAATTTTGTACAGCACAAAAATATGTTACTTTGTATCTTTCTTTTTGTTTTGGTTACATATTTTAGCTGTACTATCTATCGCTTGTCATGCCTGTTCTTTTATATCAAAGCAAAATGAGAATGGACTCTTAATAGAATGCACTAGGAAAAAAAAAGGACAATTTATTGTAATACTGTTTACTGATGAGAATGATGCCTCCATAATTGATAGATGTAATGATAATTCCAGATTCTTCCTTATCTAGTTTTAACCAAAAGCCAAGTTGGTTTCATTGGCTATTCTCTTGACAATAACTATACCTCATTATCAGTCCAACATTTCAAGTTTGAAAATTTTCTTCTGTCAGTGACTGATATGCCTCCATTGAAATTGTATCTTTCTTCCTCATTTTTATGCAACATTTTGAAGATGATGTGGTTGGCTTCTTCTGCTTCTGCATCAGATATCAATTTATCACGACGACAGTGCTTTTTGTATTTCGGATCAACTATTATCAATATTTTTTCATCCAAGTGAATTTCCATTTCGAATTATATTTACATCAACCACACAGCTTACTCGCTCATTTGTTATTTGTATAATTTTTGTTTAATAAAATCATATTTTAATTGTTTATTTTATTTAAAATATTAATCAAACATTATAATTTAAACTTTAAAATCTAATTAGTTGCTTTTCGATAAAATCAATTTTTGGAATATTTGTTAGCTATTTTAATAATTATAATGGTCAGCTATTGTCTATAAATTGTTAATAATGATCTTTTAATATATTAAAAAATTAAAATATTTAATAAAATCGATATTTCGATTAGCTATTCGATCTAAAAATGACATTTTAAAAACTAATTAAAATAATTTTTTATAAAATAATAATTTAAGCTTTGAAAATTAATAGTTAAATGATATTATAGAAGAATTTTATAAAAGAAGTAATATGATATATTGAACCGAAGGAAGGGGGGTCATAATATCCTCTGAATTCTAGTGGGAGACTAAACATCATTAGGTGAGGTTTTAGTTGAGGCGGTTAGTGTTTAGTTGTGTCAAATTATATACTTCCAATTCGTGTAAAATATGATTCATATATAATTTAATTTTAAAATAAAATATTTTTTCAAACATATAAAATATTTTATTTAATTTATAAAATTAAAAGTAAAATATATATATTTTATAAAATATCATATAATTCAAATTTCTTAAATTTATGAGATTTTAAATATCATTAAAAGATTATATTTATATATCTCTCATTTTTAATATTTATAAGATAAGATTTAATGTATATATATTTTACAAATTATTTGTTCTTATTGAAATTATAAATATATTAAACTAAATAATATAATTTTAAATATTTGTATTTATCAAATAATACATTTTAATATATATATATATATATATATATATATATATATATATATATATATATATTAAATGAAAAATTGTATCTTGTTTTGGATTAAAAAAAAAAACCCCAAGATACATAATTGAGTGGTGTTAATTGGGAAGCTTAGAACTTTAACGTCCAATTAAGTAGGATGCAAACTGGGACTTGGCTCAAATGAAAGAAAAATTCTTGAGTGAAATATTTATTGGTTGTATATTAATTGTGTATAATTATCATTAATTATTAATATATAAATAACAACCAATGAATATTTCACATTTAATAAAAATCAACACCTCTCATTATATTCATAGTACGTAGGTCCATAATCTTACGTGATCAATCCGGTTCACCTAAGAATTTCTTCAACATGAAATGTGGTTTATGGTTGGATAAACTTGTCAGAAATATATAACATAACAGCATCCAGTTGGAGATAAAACCAAACAAGTTTCAATTAATCGACCAACAATAATACTAGGAGGAGACTCTTAGTTAAATAACAACATATGCTTAAATTGATGTATCTGCCCAACCGACACAACACAAGTGTAAGCTTACCAGATATCAGCTTATTCGACATCATCTCATAAATAAGTTCCACGCCAATTACATATACATGTAAGTTCAAGAAACCAACTTGAAATTTTTCACAACGGCATGAAAACAGTAATCAAACAAGGCACGAGAAGAAAGAAGAATCTGTTAGCCGTTAACAAGTTTCAATCGGTGGAAAAGAAAGAAGGTACAAAAGTAGTTTTCTCGGTATTCTCAAGTCTTTTTATGTGACTGTTTCTTCTTTACCATGGTCCTCCATTTCCACTGAACATTCCATGCCAAAATCCGTTGGCAGTAGCCGAAGTTGTGGTAGTAATATTCCCTTGTCCCTTGTTTTGATCAACTTCGAGATGATGAGTTGAGCTTGAAAGATTTTTCAACTCTCCTAAAGGAAACAAAATCCTTCCACCATTTTCTTCAACTCCGAGGCCTTCTACTGCAAAACTAAGTGACGATGGTTTCGATTCTTGCAGGGTAAACCCTGAAGAATACACTGTGTTGGAATCTGGCATTGGTGTTGGAAAGAAAGAGTTCAAACCCCTCGAAGAAATCCCAGTTCTTAGAATCTCCCGAGCTGATTTATACGAGGAGGAAGAAGAATTGTTATATTTAGTGTTGATAACGTTGCTATTTCCAGTTTTAGGCACTTCAAGAAAGTAAGGAATACCTTGATTTTCCTGCATAGCTGTAGGGAATGACAGATTAAGATCTTGACCATCATGAATCTTAGGGTTTTGAGAAGAAAACTGGGAAATACTTGGTGGGTTTAGATCAGGAAGCTTAGATATATTTAATGATGATGATAATCTTTTGTTCTTCCTTGAACCTCCTCCAACAGGAACGTTTCTAAGAGATCCTCCTTCTGTCCAATACCTTCTACAAGTTTTGCAAAAGTATCTTGGTTGAGTGAGACTATAGTTGTTGTAATAACAAAATTTGGTGTTGTTGGAATTGCATCTTGGACAGTTTAATTGTTCTTGAGGCCATGCTTTTTTCTCAGTTATGGGCCTTGAAGAAGTACCATTAGATGATGATGCTTCTTCCATTCACTGATTAACCGGTTTATCTCCTGCAAAACTTAAAATTAGTGAGAAAAATGACGAAGTTTTGTGGGAAGAACATGACCCGAGTTGGGTTAAACCTAAAAGCTACAGTTCTACATAAAACATGAACGACTCTTCACCCGCATATTCCTAAACCAAAAGAACAGGAGGAAAAAGAAAAGAGGACAAAGAGAAACGACCCACCTTTGGACATGAAGCAGCATTCAAAAATCAGAAAGAAAAGAAACTCATGACTTGAGAAAGATAAAAGAGAAAACAGAGATGCAAGAACTCACCTCTTTTTACTGCATCTATGCTTTACTGCAAGAAAAGGATGTTTTAGATTGTTAGGGTATGGGCTTTATGCGATGGCTAACCTTATGAAGATCGATAGATATACACTAAAGATTAGAAGAGGAAAAATCAAAGAGAAAAGAAGACAAGTAAAATTTGTTTGTTTTGACAGCTCTCACACACACCCCGCTCTATATAATCACCGATCTTGAGTTCGAATCATTTAAAAACTTGATTTATAGAAATCTTTTGACCATCTGATAATATATAACATCTTTGTTTAGTGATTGTGGGTGGAATAATGAAACAACACGTTCTACTTTTTGACTCTATAATGGACAGTTCTTTTGATTCTTGTTCTTCTCCTCTACCTGTTTTCAGTGTTTCCTTTTGGACCACTCATTTTAAAGAAAAAGTTTAGGGTTCATTTTCTTGTTTCCTTTTTTATATTGGCATTATCAAAAAGATAAGATTTTAGTATGCTGTAGTTAAACTTCCTGGCAATTTGTCATATATATATATATATATCCTATCTAACAAGGTTGACAACTTTTTCATCCTTCCGGAGGCAACCTCATATGCTTGGCTGGTCCATAATTATATATTTTTATATTTATATATATATTTAATTTGATTTGATGTGATTTAAGATTAAGACGGATGTTTAGCCGTTAACATATACAATGAGAAATCAAATTGCAAATAACAATACATATAACTTCAACTATCCATTCTAATTTTAACAACTCTTGCCAACTTTTAGCCCTAGATTATCAATTTTATATTACTGCATGCATGCATGAATTTCTCCTTTTTTTTTTTTTATCTCTTCATTCGACACACACAATCTTCCGACAGTAGCAAGACTTTCTATCAAAACTCTTTGGCAACGGTGTCAATCCAGTTTTTTTAATCAAATCTTGATGCTTTGACTTGCTTCTATTTATATAATGAACTGGTAGGAATCGTAAGAAATGTTTGTTTTGGTGTCGGTTTTTAGTTTTATATGAATCTGAGAATTCTAAAATTTAACCAATAAACTAGCTTCCACAGTCGGCAGTAATGAATAGTATGCTTTAGAACAATTACGGGAAAGAAATGGAGAAGGAATAAAGGAATGTTAGGGGGGGCGGCGGCGGCTGGTGGTAGCCAAAAGGGCAAAGAAGGCGGGACCCCTTCTTCTTTGCAAATTAGTCAGGCAGGCGGGCAGGCGGGTCAGGTGACTTCAGATTCTCGCAGCAAGGACGAGACTTTCTTACGCTTGATATATATTTTCGTATAAGTCCATAAATATATAATAAATAATTCAATAAATTTTATTTTCTTTCAATATTTACATTGAATAGATTAATTTGATTTATTTATAATTGTTGGCGTATAAATAGTATTATTTTCACATGCATAATATTTCAACAAATTTTAAATTTATAATCCTTAAATTGTAATTACGCCACGGCAAAAATACGGGTCGCAACTGCAGTATAAGGGTATCGTTCACTGAGATCAAGAGCAGCTAAGTACTAACTATTGATTTTATCGATTATTTAAACAAATCAACATTATAGTTTATTTAATTAACTAAAAACATAAACCAACTACTAAATATATATAATATATAATTAAACCTAAGATTGAACGATAATGAATAAAGATTGAACCTTCATTATCAATTTAATTACCAACTTCAAAGTAGTGTTTAGATGCAAAGTTTTTTCTTCCAAAAGAGTCTTTACCTACTAAAGCTAAGCTAACAGCCTACTTTTATGACTGTTAAGATTAACTTTAGCGATTAAGTTCATTTACTACACCTTGTGCCTCCAAATTAATTAACTCTTATGTCTAGGCAATTATCATTCGGTGTTCTTAAATTTGTTCGGTTAGGTTAAACCTTCTTTCAAAGCGATTAACAAAACTAATTTGACCTTTTCATATTAAAAGGGCCCATTCTAATGATCAAATATCATAAGTATGAATCATAATTTAAGAACATAAAGAGATAAATAGATTCATAATAGAAAGGAATTAAATCTATTCAAAACATCATTCAATCCCTACAACCATCAAAACCATAACTAGAAAATAAATAAATAAAAAGGGCATGATGAATAAAGAAAATAAAACCATAATAAATATTTAAAACTAAAATATAAAAAGATGGAGATAAAGAGAATCTTGATCAATTCTGTTGCTCCTGCTATTCTATCTTCTATTCTTCTCAATTCCTCCTCAGCTGCTTCCTCAACATCTTGATGAAAGGCTATGAATAAGAACAGAAAATAGAAGAGAAGATTAGCAATCACACCAATTGAATCTCATCTTCTCTCCCTTTCCCCCTAAACCTAAAACCCTAACCTAAACTCTCATAATCATGAGTGAATGAATGTCTGTGTGAATGAATGAATGAATACCCTTCT
>CANYBF010765233.1:0-20617 GCA_948192965.1 Dalechampia spathulata
ATTTTGAACAACAAAGAACGATTAATCAAGTCCGACACCGGGTTTTCCAACAAGCCTTACAGGGAGCTCTAGGAACTCTGAATAGTTGTTTGACCAACGAGTTACATTTACGTACCATCAATGCTAATCTTGGCATGTTTGGGATGATAAAAGAAATAATGGCATGTTTGGTACCGTACTTCAAGTAAGCGATAACATTGCTCATATTTATGGCCTTGATGAAGTAATGGTAGGTGAATTAGTAGAATTTGAAGAGGGTACAATAGGCATTGCTCTAAATTTGGAATCAAATAATGTTGGTGTTGTATTAATGGGTGACGGTTTAATGATACAAGAGGGAAGTTCCGTAAAAGCAACAGGAAGAATTGCTCAGATACCGGTGAGTGAGGCTTATTTGGGTCATGTTATAAATGCCCTGGCTAAACCTATTGACGGTCGGGGTGCAATTTCAGCTTTTGAATATCAGTTAATTAAATCTCCTGCTCCAGGTATTATTTCGAGATGTTCTGTATATGAGCCTTCCTTGAACAAAACTGGATCTTGTGGAATCATATTGAATATTTGACGATATATTCTGTGCCTTACTAAAAAATTGATCCTTGTTTACCAACCACACATTGCTAACCAAATACAATTCTCTCTCGATATGTTTTTCAAAAAATCTGATTCATGCGGATTATTCCCCCAACTAACGAAGAGATCTTGGCAGAATTGCCACATATGAAATTGAGCACAATTTTACAAAGAAATAGCCCACTTCATTCACGTTTGGCATATGCCTGCTCTGACTGAGATCTTTGGAGATGATTCTGTACTATAATTTGGTGGAGGAACTTTAGGGCACCCTTAGGGAAATGCATCCGGTGCTGTAGCTAATCGAGTAGCTCTAGAAGCATGTGTAGACTTTACAAATAAAGTCCATAGATTGGCATTCCATTACTATCATTTTATATATATATATGGTTACAATTATCTGTGGTTGCAATGTACCTATGATGTAGCACCGAGTGGGCTGTTAGCTAGCGTATACCATCTTACGAGAATAGAGTATAGTATAGATCAACCAGAAGAAGTATGTATAAAGGTATTTGCACCAAGGAAGAATCCTAGAATTCCATCTGTTTTCTGGGTTTGGAAAAGTGCAGATTTTCAAGAAAGGGAATCTTATGATATGTTGGGAATCTTTTATGATAATCATCCTTGCCTGAAATGTATCTTAATGCCGGAAAGTTGGATAGGGTGGCCCTTACGTAAAGATTATATTGCTCCCAATTTTTATGAAGTACAAGATGCTCATTGAATAATAAGAAACTAATCTTTAGTCTTTCAACTACAAATATTCACGGAATATCTATTCGCTCTCTTATAGATCAATGGAGTCATTGAAGTTTCATTTATATTACATATTATTATGGGTAGACTAAATAAAAAAATAAAATAATAGAATTAGGGATTCTAATATAATTAAGGATTCGTTGAATTCTCAAATTTTGAAGATATTGATTTTTGACAAGTCGAGCTAATATAATGAACTAAACGAATTCTGCATCATGAACTTTGTACCGCACACATCCTTAGCTGAGCTCTAAAAAGTCATATAACATAGAAGGGAATGAAGAAATAGAAAAAGAATATAAAATAAAATACAAAATACAAAGAAATGAAAAAGGATTGGATTTTATTTATATTGCATCTGAGACAAATCTTGGATATTTCCACCCCTCAACTCAAGAAGTAACTTGGACAAAAAGAAACGAAGTGACTTAGACAAATCTTTTTTGTTGATAACCTCATACCAATCAATCAAATATTGATTAATACGTAATTAATCGAACACTACTTGAAAAAGGAAATGGTTCTTCTGCTCAGAAATGAAATGTTCCAAATGTTCCTGGAAATTCTTGCTCCCGTTAGACCATTTGTATCTATATGCATTAGGATCTAAATTCATGGATCTCTCGGTTCGAGATGACGGAAGGGAATAAAAAAACATAAATGTCCATGCACCACCTATGTCCGCGTTCCCAAAGGCACCCCTCTCTTTCAAGAGGATTCGCGGCATGTCAAGCCCTGGAAATATCTTATTAATAACCTCTTTCCAACTCCTTTAATAAATTGGTTAATTAGTGTATGATAAGATTAATTAAGAATTTAATATATTGACAGAGATAAAGTTGAATAAGAAAAGTGTACTAGTAAGGTTATTACTTGAGATGTATTTATACTAAGAATTGAAATGATCATTTAAACAGATGCATTAGATATTATTAAGAAGGTTCATGACTCTATAAAATGAATGATATGAAATGGTTTGTAATAATATTCTAAGTAAGGATTTAAACAGAGATAATAGTAAACTATGGATTTATAGACATATAATTTATAGGATGTTTATATTTGTATAATTTCACTAGATATTCTAATTAATAAGTTTAATGATAAATGATATATATAATCTGAAATTCATTAAGTGAAATGTATAAGTTAATTAAATGATATAAGATTATACTTAAGTGAAGGTTAATAAATAGGTTAGGAAAGATAGCATATGATGATGTTAATGGCAGTAAATAAATTAAGTTTGATAAACCTAAAAATATGTAAACTATTAATGCGAGTATGTTATAACTCTAATAAGATGATGACTTATCTATGATATTATGTTAAAACCTGGGATCGATCAATGTATTGGATTAATACGAGTTGCATGTAAGTTATATAAAAAAAATTTTACAGAATGTATGGAATCCCTTGTAGGATAATTATTGACTTTCTCGGTTAGGAAGTTAATAATCATTCTACGGGAGCATGTTACGCAACCAAAAGACGTGACAGAAAGCAATAAAATAAAAGAGAAAGATAATGAATGAGAAATAGGTTTTGGTTTGTTAAACCATAAGCAAGTTATGATATGAAAGATCCGGTACATGCGCATATAAACGAAATGGCCAAATGTTTAAAGTACAGATATGAGGGAGAATGCATAACATAGATGCATTCTTATAAAAATACGTTGTTCATGAATAAATGATGATGACACAATAAATGGTATTAAGTTATACACCTATGAGCACATCTTGATATTGCTTACAGTAAATATACATACCATGACATTCATGTTTAATGTTAAATTGGTATATTAATGATAATATTCAAATTGACGATGACATAAACATGATGTTAATATGTTATGTTATAATAATGATGCTGATATTAAATAATATTAAATGATTGATTAAGATAATGGTTATATAATGTACTAAGATGAGTTTGATTTAAACATGACTATGATGACATAGTAAATTTGCATGAGATATTAAAATAGATGGAATAAAAATCATGAATAGTGTTGAAAATGATTATTAATGATAATGGCATGACATCATGATATTATGTTTGAAATATTTAATAATGTTTTGGGAATTTATTTATACGATGATTATTTACCATTATTAAATTATAGGATTATATATGGAAGTAAATAGGGCATATTGATATATGATTTTTATGATATTTGATATTTATGCTATACTAGCACTACTGAGTTTTATATTCAGTGTTTATCATTTGATGAACGTAAGAACAAGCAAAGCCGGAGAGTAGAATTGTTAGCAATATCAGCAGCTGGATAAATAATAAAGTTATTGGTAATTGGTGTTGTTTTCATCAAACTTCAATTCTGCAACAATCGTGCAACTAATAAATAAATACTCTGGAAGCAATTAAAATATAGTTGGCAATATTTAAAATAATTGAACATATTATATTGTTAGTAATGGCTTATGATGAACTTTAATCGTGTGAAATATTAACGTGTGAATGTTAATATTTAAAATAAGGAGATGATAGTATGTTAAAACCTGGGAATGTTTAAATGATTTAAATTTAGTAATTTATTTGATTGTTATATATATATATATATATATATATATATATATATAATTTTACACTTAGATTACGAATGTATGGAATACTTTGTAGGATGGTTATAGATTTTCTTAGTTGGAAAATTTGTAATCATTCTACGGGAGCATGTTACACACCCAAAAGACATGACAGAAATAATAATAATCACCAATAAAAGTAAGAAGACAAAAACATCATCCATACATATAAAATATTCAACATTAATATGTTCAAAACAATAATGAAAATAACATATACCAATCCGAACTAACTACATCAGTATGCAAGTTATCTCACCCTTTGTCAACAAAAAAAAGCATCAAGGAGGAGGAGGAATAAATGGATTAAGATAATACTGAATCAACTAGAGTGTAGCAGTTGTAGAGGTATAAAAATCCTGAAACTCCTGGTTGTACTGATGTAGACGTTGATCAAAGATATGAAACTGAGAAGCAATCCTATTAAAATGTATATCAAAACCATTCAACCAAGAATTAAGTGAGGCAAACTGCTGAGTAAGAAGATTAATCATAGAAGGAGTAGAAGATGACTCAATAGTAGTGGAGGAACCATCCTCACTTTGTCTCTGACATTTAAGGCACAAAGTTGCCTCACGTCAAGCTCCATCACGAGGAGAATTGGTAGGAAGACAAAAACAGTAGGAGTATCATCCTCTGAGTACTCAGCACCAGAGGGAATGGGAATATGTATATGCTGGCAAATCTCAATAGCCTTAGCATCATACAATGCTATAGTATCATTGGGTAAACCAAGTGCTAGAATATGCTCTAAATGTCTCTTAATATACTCCTTGTGAGGAGTATAAACACCTGGACAATTAGACTCAACAAGCAGAGCATGCTTAATAAAAGACATATCAAGATTAGGATCAGGAGGTCCAGGAGAAGAGGCATTAGAAGGAAAACCCTTCAAAGTACGATAAATATGGAGAATATGAAGACCATATTGGATAGCTCAACCAGGCTTATTATGATTTTTGACTTCAATAAATTGTTCCTGAAGCTAGCGACTAGTCTGGATTCGTAATCCAGTGAGCATAGATTTTAGAAAAATCAAATCAGGACTAGTCACTGTATCATTGCAGTTAGAATGACCAAATAGCACATAAGAAATGAGGCGATAATAATAAAATAATGCAGAAGACTTAAAACAGGAGGCTTTAAGCTGAGAAGCACAGAGGGGAATATTTAAGGCAATATCCTTCTAGAAGACATGTTTATCAAAGCAAGCAAATGGGGTACCCTAAATGCCATCCTCATAAAAATGAAAAATTTTATCAAATTGAGCTTTAGAAAGCTCATACAAATGACGTAACATTTTAAAGGTACAGGAATAATGAGACTCATGCGTTTCTAATTTGAAGATATATAGAAACTCAAGAGTCAAAACATCAATACACTGATTATCAAGAAAGGCAATAATAGACCAACCAGCATTGTTAAGATAATACATAAACTTAAACTTAATACCAACAGTACGTAGAGTAGAAGTACAAGTGAAACAACAAGGAGTAAAGTGTTACTGAGAAAGAATACCTTTGTGTTTGATAAACTATAGACCGTGAAATGGAGGAGGTGTCTCTTCATGTTCCTTGGTATGAATGCTTTTACCTTTGTCCCAAGGCTAAGAAGAAGAGATTCCACGAGTGGACATACCAAAAATAAGAACAAAAAAAGAGAAAAGCCTAAGTGATTTCGATGAGGAGAGTAAAACGCAAGAATCGTATGAGAATAGGAAGAAAAATGATAAAACAGAGAGGTATTCAAACAGAAATCAGACCAAAAATTGAGTTTAATAAGGAAAATCAAAGATATTTAGCTATTTGAGAACCAAAACTAGTGTAAATAGACTCAATTAGGGATCAAAAATGGAAAGATAGTGGTCAAAAATGGGAAAATATGGTTAGAACGATGGTAAGAATGATGCTTAATTTTAATATACTTGCTCCTAGAATGTTGAATAAGATTCTTAGACAAGTTTATAGCACTAGTGTTGTTACATTTTATAGAAGTGCATGAAACATACAAATTGTATTATAACCTTCCCTTTTTGCACATTATCACGAAGAAAATGATGCTTAATGTCAATATGCTTGCTCCTAGAATGTTAAATAGGATTCTTAGACAAGTTTATAGCACTGATGTTGTCATATTTTATAGAAGTGCATGAAACATACATATTGTAGTCTCTTAGTTATTGTTGAATCCATAATATGTATGCACAATAACAACCGACAGACACATATTTAGCTTCAATAGGAGATAATGCAATAGAATTTTGTGTCTTACTAAACCAAGAAACCAAACAATTTCCTAGAAAATGACATGTTCCATAAGTACTTTTTCTATCTAACACATTGCTAGCAAAGTCAGCATCAGAAAAAGCAGTCAAGTCAAATGAAGTACCCCTAGAATACCACAAGCTATAAGCAGAAGTACCAATCAAGTATTTAAAAATGCGTTTTATAGTAGATAAGTAAGATTCCCTAGGTGAAGCTTGAAAGTGAGCACACATACACATAGCAAACATAATATCAGGTTTAGAAGTAGTTAGATAAAGAAGACTACTTATCATACATCTACATTTCTTTTGACCAACAAGCTTGCCACTCTCATCTAGAGAAAGTTTTGTGGTTATGCTTGTTGGAGTTTTGCTTGCTTTTGCTTTACTCATTCTAAACTTCTTTAGCATCTATTGAGCATACTTGAATTGGTTGATAAAAAATACTATCTTGGCATTGCTTGACTTGAAGTCCTAGGAAATACTTTAATTCTCCCATCATGCTCATTTCAAACTCCCCCTGCATACACTTAGAGCATTCCTTGCATAACTCTTCATTAATAACATCAAATATAATGTTATCCACATAAATTTGCACAAGAAGAAGATCATGCTTATAGTTTTTAATAAAGAGAGTTATGTCCACTTTGCCTTTTTCAAAACCATGATCAATTAGAAAAGAGCTTAGCCTTTCATGCCAAGTTCTTAGAGCTTGTTTAAGTTTATATAAGGCTATGGTGAGTTCAAAAACATGATTTAGCAAGTTAAAATCTTCAAAATGAGGGGGGGTTATTCAACATAAACTTCTTTCTCAATAAAATCATTTAAGAAGGCACTTTTAACATCCATTTAAAATAGTTTGAAGTTCATGTGAGATGCATATACTAGTAACATCTGGATTGCTTCTAAACAAGCTACCAAGGTAAAAGTTTCATCATAGTTAATTCCCTCGTTTTGACTATATCCTTTTACAACTAGCCTAGCTTTATTTCTAGTTATGGTATCATCTTCATCCAACTTGTTTCTAAAAACCCATTTAATACCAATAATAGAAACATTACTAGGTTTAGGTATTAAGGTCCATACCTTGTTTCTTTTAAATTAATTTAGTTCCTCTTGCATAACAAGGATCCAATTTACATCATTTAAAGCCTCACTTGCATTCCTTGGCTCTATTTACGAGATGAAAGCAATGTTATTATGAATTTCCTTAAAATGAGAGTGAGTAGTTACCCCTTTTGAAGTTTCTCCTATAATTTTCTTTTTGGGATGCCCTTTAGGAAAATACCAATCTTTTGGTAGATCATGCGAAATATATGTAGTGGCAAGGTGAAGGGGAAGTTCATCACCTTCTCTCTTTTTGACTTCTTTTATAATCACTTCTTGTGATTGATTCTCATGATCCTCTCTTTGTTCCATAAAGGTTTTTATGTCATCATCAAGCAAATCCTTTCTTGGACTAAGGGGATTAGTCTCATAAAAAACAATATGCATAAACTCTTCAATAATCAGGGAACTTTTATTGAAAATCCTCTAAGATATGAAATTCTTGGTTATTTACCATTCCATAGCTCATAAGGAGTTTTATTTAAAATGGGTCTTAAATGGGCTCTATTTGAAATATAGCAAGCGATATTGACTGCTTCAGCCCAAAAATATGAACGTAAATGATATTCATTGAGCATAGTATGAGTCATGTCATAAAGAGTCCTATTTTTCCTTTCCACTACCCTATTTTGTTAGGGAGTTCTAGGAGAAGAGAAATTATAATTTATGATATGATTGTTACAAAATAATTTAAAATTTTCATTTTGAAATTCTCTTCCATGATCACTCTTAATAGAGGATATATAAAAACCCTTTCTCATTTTGTATGTGTTTAGTCAAAGTTTGAAAAGCATCATCTTTATGAGCTAGAAATGAAATCCAAGTAAATATAGAGTAATCATCTACCACAAGTTCATAATGCATGCTACCCAAACTAGCAATTCTAGTAGGTCCAAACAAGTCCATGTGAAGCAATTGAAGAGGTTTAGTAATTATTACCTTATTTTTAGCTTTGAAAGAGGATTTTACTTGCTTGCCTATTTGATAAGCTTCATACACCTTATCCTTGAGAAATTTGATTTTGGGAAGACCAACTATGTGCTCACTCTTCCTAAGGTCTCCAACGTTCTCAAATCTTGTATGCTTAAGTCTTCTATGCCATAGCCAAGAATCTTTGATCATTAAGACAAGACACTTAACACTTTTGTTAGAAAATGAATTTAGATCAATCACATAAACATTTTCAATTTTTTCTCCTTAAAATATGACCTTATCATCAAACATCCTATATACAAGGCAACCTTTTGGGTCAAAGACAACATTGTAACCATTTTCATAAAGTTGACTTATACTTAAAAGATTATGCCTCAAGCCTTTAACTAATAAGACTTTGTTAATAAAGAAGGAAGATTCCTTACCAACCTTACCAATGCTAATCACTTTGCCTTTTGCATTGTCTCCAAAAGTGACATTTCCACCATCCTAATTCTCCAAATGAGAGAATAAGCTTACATTCCTGGTCATGTATCTTGAGCATCCACTATCAAGGTACCACTTGTTCACATTCACCTTGAATCTCAAGCACACCTAACATATAAACACAATCACTTTGTTTTAGGTACGTAAATATATTTGGATTCTTAGGGGTTAGAAACATAAATGCCATGAGAATTATGATTCTAATGACTTTTCCTTATGTAACATCTATTAATGGTGTATCCCTTTTTACTATAATAGTGACAAGTTATATTTTAAATCTAGAGTAATGATGAGTATATTTCTTTTTCTTTATGTTGGATGCATGACCATAACTCATCTTGCATGAACATGAATACTTATGTGTTTTGTTATGCTTTCTATTAAGGTTAGTGGAATGAGATGTTTGAACATGCTCGTTCTTACATTTCTTTTCACTATCATTAATAGTGGAAGAGGATGCTTTTAAAAATATAGGTCCCTTAGTTAAATAGGAAAAGTCTTAGTTGAAACCAATTCCTTCTCTATCACCTTTAACTTTTAGTACTTTAGAATAGAATCAATTTTAGCACCATCAACCTCAAATTTTGAAAGATTTTCTTTCAATAAATTCCTTTCTTTTGAAATTTAATCTTTTTGATTTTTCAAAACTTCATTGTCCTTTTTCAAGGTTATATTTTCCTTTTCCAAAATTTCAAACTTGGTTTTAAATAAAGTAAGTTCATCAACCAAGCATTGTAAATCTTTATTTTCTTTTAAAACACTAGCTAGCTTGTTTTTAAAAACCTTACTTTTATTGCCAATTGCTCATACTTGTCTAAGAGAATTTTTAAAACATCTTCTCTATCATCCATATTATCACTATAATAAGATTGAGAAGAAGTACTAACGTCATCTTTATCATGTTCATCTAGTAATGCCATGAAGCAAAGGTTGGTTGTACCTTCATCATCGGATTTGCTATCATGAGATTCAATTTCATTATCCTAAGTAGCCTTCAATGTCTTCTTCTTAAATGGCTTGAATGGCTTCTTGAGTCTAGGACACTCATTCCTCATGTGACCTAGTTTGTTGCACTCAAAGCAAGTGGTTGGATTCTTCTTAAACATTTCCCTTTTGCTTTGATCCTTCCTTGCTTCAAAAGGCTTCTTGAAGTCCTTCTCTAGTCTCTTCTTCCTCATGAGAGGATTCTTTACCCTTTTGAAAGTAGTGCCACCTCATCATCAATGTCATCTTCACTTGTTGATTCCACCTCTTTTTCTTCCTTAGAAGCTTTCAAGGTAATTCGACCTCTTTTATTTTCTTCAACTCCTTGCTTAAGTGTTATTTCATGTGTAAGGAGTTTCCCAAGAAGAACATTGGTTGATAGAAATGAAAAATCATTTGCTTCTTCAATTGAAATGACTCTAACTTCCCAATCCTTCTTAGGTAAAACTCTTAGAATCTTGTTATTGATGTCTTCCTTATAGTAAACCTTTCCCAATTTCATGAGCCCATTTGTGATAACTATGAGCCAATTGTACATTTTAGATATGCTCTCATTTGCCTTCATAGTAAACAACTTATATTGATAAGTTAAGAGTTGCACCTTTTTCATTCGAACTTAGTTGGTTCCTTCATGGTATGTTTCCAAGGGGTCCTAAACTTGCTTGGCTATCAAATAATGAGAACACAACCATACTCCTCATGGCTTCATAATAGAGCATGTTTATAATCTTCTTGTTTATAGTATTTACCTTGAACTCTTCTCTAGTCCAAGTAGCTTTGGGCTTCAAGGTGGTAACACCTTCATTGGTGATAGTTGGAGGAGTGTAATCATTCTCAATCAAATCATACAAGTCTACTCCATCACTTTTCAAGAAAACTTCTATTATATGCTTCTAATAAGGATAATCGGTTCCATCGAAAAAGGGGGGTCTTGTATAAGATTGACTTTCAACACCTTGAGTTATCATTCGATCTTTAGCTTTAAAAGGTAAGTTCTAATACAAGTAAACACTAAGCTCTAATACCAATTGAAATCCCAAGAGGGCAAAATAAGAGTTATAGTAGTTCGGCACACAACTTGCCTACGTCCACTCTTCTAAGAATCAATTGAGGGTTCCACTATATTCTTTCACAATTACAACAATGAATTCTTCAACCAAGAATTCAACCATAGAATTCAACCCTAGTATTTTCAAGGCTCACACTCAAACCTTTACAATAATAGTAAATCTCATAAGATTCAACTCTCAAATACAATAATAATGCCCAAACATTCACTCTCACCAACCCAAATACAAAGGAATTAATTAGGACAATAAATGAAGCTTGAGACAACAAAGAACAAAGCAGTGAAAGATAGAGTTAATTGCAAGAATAATCAATTTACTTACTTGAAGGAGAGTTTCCCTGACATTAAATATGCTCTTCTCACAACATGAATCCGTTACTCTAAGCATTTAATTTAAATAGTTCCGTTGAAATGTTTTTAATTAAAATAGAAAAGTTGCTATTTAGAATCGTGTACGCCCATATGATTCCTTAAAAGTCAAATCCCAATTTGGGCAATGGCTTTTGTACAATCGTACATAGTAAGTGGTACGTCCATACCAAACCTTCTGCCAAAACAACATAAACTCAGAGAAAACTTAGTGGTACATCCATACCAACTATGGTACGATCGTACACACTATGAACTTTACAGAAATATATCAAAACTCAAAAGAATTAATTGTTAACATTAAAATTCATAGATATGAGACTAACAAAGTCTTTAAAATTTTAAATATAACACGTTTATTTTTTCTTTATAATACTAATGATTCATGATAATATTTTATAAATTAAATTATTAAAAATTAATTTAAAATATTTACAAATGAAAAATATACTTATTAATATAATTTATAAATAATTGTATTTTTTACATTTAAAAAATAAACGTTAACTATCTATTTTTTATATATAACAAATATTAATTATCATTAAATAACATTTTACTGTTATCATTATTTATAAATTTATATATCCATAAATAATTATATATTTTAAGAAATATATAATGATTATTCATATTATCCAATATCAATATTTTTTGTAATCTTCAAACAACTTATTTATATACTTGATAAAAATTTAAAATTTTATAAAAAGTATTTTAACTTATTCTTTTATGAATAAATAGTTTTATTAATTTTCATAAAATTTATAGTGATATTATTTAACTTGATAAATTAAAAATTCAAAATAGTTTGAATATATAATGTTTGAATATTTTATGTTAAAATATTATAATTGAATGATTATATTAAAAAATTAACAAGTTTAAAATTAATGTCTAATATATATTATTTTTTAAAAAATATTTGCTTATCCAATATATATTTATTTTTTAAAGTGTATTATTGAACTTATTTTTGAATCTCTTCGTAAGTCAATGTTTAAGTCAATGTTTGAGCATGATTGTGAGCTTATTTTTAAGCTAAACTTCAATCCTATTTTCAAGCCAGTATTTGAGTCTATTTTCAAGCTTAATTACAAGTCTCAATGTTGTCTCGGGCATAGATCTTAGCCCCGACAAAGACATGTATAATGCTTGCGTAAGATGCTTCATATACAAGCCAACCTTCAAATCCTTACAAATAACATTTTTTATGAGCATGACAAGCCTCACATATGAGCATGACGAGTTCTTATGATACCATAATACCAAATAAGAGAAAGACACAATGAAATAAAAACGAGACACAAAAATTGAATAAATTTGACTATTTATCTTTTTAATGAATATGTTTGATATATTGATTCAATAGTCTCGCTGTGTATATAAGCAAGGAAGAATATTTTGCATTAAAGATAAACCTAGGAATGCTTGTCGTCATGCCTAACATGTCTAGATAATATCCAAAGTAGACTAGTCACTCCCTTTAAAGAATATTAGGAGCATAATCGGGTATGGTAGGAAGGGACATCAAAGTGTTTCACCTATTACACCTTAAAATTACATAAACTAAACATAAATAGGTAATATTTATTCTACCCCTGAGTAGGGAAAACCTCCACTTGACAAATGCAAGCTTAGATTTGAATCATTTTTAGATTTTATTCAAACATGGAAACAAGTTGAGCTTGAGCCAAACATCAAGTCAAGCTTGAATCAAAAAATAAAACCAAACTTGAGCCAAAAAATTGAACCGTTCTTTGAGTCGAGCTTGAGGTTTAATATTTTACAAAATTTTATGCTCAAGTCAAGCTCGAGACTTATTGAAATCTTACGAGCAAAACTTAAACAATTAAATACTCGACTCAGCTTGGGTCAACTCGACTCATTCACACTCCTAATCATGAAGTCTGAAATTATAATTACATTTTCTTATTCTCATTTTATTTTTTCAAACAAATTATTTTTTTCTTTTATCAGAACAAAAAAAGAAAAATAAATAAATTCATTTTTCATGGTTTCTTCGTGTTTATTTGTTGTTAAGTCGTAGCGTGCGGTGTGCGGTGGGAATTTTATAAAGGAATAAAGTGCAACTTTTATTAAGTCAAATTACTCCTTCAACTTACAAATTATTTCAATTTAATCCTTTGAGACTAATATATTAAAAACAAGTTATTTTAATCCTTAAAATTAATTATTATATGTTAAAAATTTTTTAAATAAATGTTATGATATATATATTCATAACTAAACATTTTATTCAATTATATAATTTTCCTTTCATAGATACTTATTTATATGTGCCCTTATTCATGTAAAATTAAATTATATTTTAATAGAAGTTAAAATAATATTTAATTTATAACTTTAATAAGAAATAAAAATTTTAATAAGAAATAAAAATTTTAAAGTTTAGATGTATTTGTATGATTTGTTTTTCAATTTTCTAGCATAAGATATTGCTTTTAAGTGTTAAAAATTTATTTCTTTTATTTTTTAGTCAATTGAGTTTAATTTAATCAAATATGTAAGTTGAGGAGAAATTGGCATAAAAAAGTTTAAAAGTGGCAAATTGAAATTTTCTTATAAGTTGAAGGGGTAATTGAACATTATTACTTTTATAAACGTGGCTTTGAATGGACTGATGCTCGATTTCTGTAAATTTTAAATGATTAGAATATTTCATTCCTTTTGTTTCAATTATCCATATTAACTATTTATTTTATAATAATCATTCACTTAAAATATCAAAATTAATTAATTATTTTATTTTATTATTATTCTTGTTTTATCCATCTTAGTAAACTCTAAAAAAAATATAATATATACACATATACAATATAATATACTTTTATTGTAGATATATTATTAATATATAATATTTTATTAATATATATATTATTTTTAATTTTATAAATTAAATAAATGTAACATAATATTATTAACTAAATATTAAAAAATAAATATTAATTTTGTATATATTATATTATATATAAAATAGAAATGTAATTACATTAAATTTAATATAATATGTATCTTAATAAACTCTATTAAATATTTATGTTGAAAATTTTATTGCATTTGTGAAGAAATTATTTAATTTTTTAGGTGATGTATTTACGATGACTATTATTAATTATATTTTTAATAATTAATATTTATTTACTAGATTTTTTTATTTCTTTTATTTATTTCGAGAAATATAATGATTAATTTGCATCGATTAATTTATTTTTTAAAATTGATATATATGACTCGGTAAATCTGTTAAGGTCTTGTACAATTTTATAGTAAAAATTCATAATTGAATCATGAAAGTGAACATTGAAATTATTAAGGTTTTATTTGATTTTGGATATGTTCACATTAAAAGTATTTAATAATTAAAATTCTAAAAAATCATATAAAAAGAAATTAATTTTATAACAATTTAATTAATATAATTTTCAACAATTTAGTTTATAAAAATAATACGAAAAGAGATAATTTTTTAAAAAAATTCAAATTAGAATCATAAAAAATATGTTAAATTTTTAATATTTTATTTCTTTTTATGATATACTAGACTTCTACGACTACAATATGTGTTATATGTTTGTATAATTTATTTCATCCAGTTTAATATCTTTATTCATGTTTTATTAGGTGTTAGATTAATTTTTATATTTATTTTTTATAAGTTTTAAAAAATAATATTTATCTTCATGTAGATTTTAAAAAATAGTATTTATCTTTAAATTAAAATTGAAGGAAAGAAAAGAGGAAGGTAGACTTATATTTTGACATTCCATCTTCTCTCTTTTAATATAGTATGATAAATAATATAATATAAAATATAACATAATTAATAAGTAATAAATTAAATCTTTTAGAAAATAGTAAAATTTATGGAAAAAGTTAAAATATGTCTTTTTCTTTATTCTCTACCCTTTTTTAACATATTATGATAGTTACTTATTTTTCTTCTTTTCTAAAATATTAGTTGAAAAATTAAGAAATTTATACTCAATAAATCTTCTTTACTTAGCTTTTATGGTATGAATTTGAAAAAGTTAATTCTTAAGTTTACAATATGAGATATTGTATAACTTTAATATATATCTCGTATTTTTAAAAAAATTATAAATAATATTTTTTATTTAATTTTAAAATATTGAAAATGATTATGGTACGGGTATATAAGATCTCGTATGGGCATACCACAGCGGTATTTTGTGTGGTACAGGTATACGATTGATCATACCAACCCTGTTTTGTTTGACTTGTAAAATTATGCTTGGTACAGGTGTACCGATCCTAGTACAGCCATACCATATTTTGTGTTTTGGCTCGTATGATCGTACTAGATGATTGTACCATGTTGTAAAAGTTACCGAGAGCTTTGTACAGGCATACCAATTTAGTGGTACGATCGTACCAACCTTTCGGCCTAAAATTGAATTATGTTTTATGTAGCAGTATAGGCGTACGGGAACTTGTACGGTCATACGCACGGTTGCAAAAAGATTTTAAATCTTTCTAACAGCTTTATTTTGAGTACTACTTGCATTCTAACATCTCTATTCTTTGTATTGTGTTTCTACATTGTTGAGATTAGCTTTCTCAAGTAAGTTTCTTTGCTAAGATATTTAATCTTACTTGCATTATGATTGTATCTTACTCTTTCTCACTCTTTCACAACCTAATTTGTAATCTTGGGTTGGTGTGTGATTAATGCTTGGGGCATTATTATTGTAATTGAGAGTAAATTACTTTAAGTTTGATTGATATTGTAAAGGTTTGAGTGTGAGCCTTGAAAACACTAGGGATTGAATTCTTGATTGAAGAATTCATTGTTGTATTGTTGATTGGTTTAGTGGAACCCTAAGTTGAGACTTGGGAGAAGTGAACGTAGGCAAAGAGTTATGCCAAACCACTATAAATTATACCTTATAGTTGCTGCTACTTCTATAGATTTTCATTTGGTATCAGATACTTATGCTCATTGTTGATTAGAATTAACGTTCTAGAGCGAAAGATCAATGGCAACTCAAGGTATTAAAAGTCAATCCTACACTAGACCACCTTTCTTTGATGGAATGGATTACTCGTATTGGAAGCATAGAATGGAAGTCTTCTTGGAGAGTGATGGAGTGGAATTTTTTAACTTAATTGAATGTAGCTTTTCTCCTCCAACAATTACAAATAAGGGTGTTACCTCTTAAGCCCAAGGTAACTTGGACTAGAGAGGAACTTAAGGTAAATGTTAGAAATAAGAAAGCAATGAATATGATGTATTGTGCCATTAGTCGTGAGGAATATGGATGTGTTTCACATTGTGTTACAGCTAAACAAATTTGAGATGCCTTAGAGACTCACCATGATGGAACTAACCAAGTTAGAACTAAGAAGGTGCAGCTTTTAACTCATTAAGATGAATTATTCACAATAAAGGCGAATGAGAGCATATTGAAAATGTACAACTGCCTCATAGTGATTATAAATGGGTTGATGAAGTTGGAAAAGATATACCAAAAGGAAGACTTCAACAATAAGATCTTGTGGGTATTACCAAAGAAGGATTGGGAGGCTAGAGTAACCTCAATTGAAGAAGCAAATGACTTGTCAGTTTTGCCAACCGATGTGCTACTTGGAAAGCTTTTTACTCATGAGATTACTCTCAAGCAAGGAGTTGAAGAAGACAAAAGGAGAGGAATAGAACTCAAAGCTTCAAATGAAGATTATGCTTCTTCCACAAGTGAAGGAGAAATTAATGATGAAGTAGCCCTCATTTCCAAAAGAATAAAGAATCTTCTTATGAAAAGAAGAAATTTAAGAAGGATCCTAGGAAGCCATTTGAAGCAAGGAAGGACCAAAATAAAAGAGATACATTCAAGAGGAGTCCTGCGATTTGTTATGAGTGCAATAAGCTGGGACATATGAGAAATGAATGTCCTCGACTCAACAAGCCATTCAAGCCCTTCAAAAAGAAGGCATTGAAAGTAACTTGGGATGATGATAGTGAGACTCATGATGATGCATCCAGAGATGAAGGAGTGATAAACCTTTACTTCATAACATTCTTGGATGATGATAAAGATGAGGTAACCACATCTTCCCAATCTTATTATAGTAATAATGATGATTATGATGATGATGAGAATGACGCATTAGAAGAACTTTTAGAAAAGTATGAATAATTAGCTAAGAAACATAAATCCCTTAAAACAAGTTTACATGTGTTTCAAAGGAGAAAAATGATTTGTAAAATGAACTTGTTTCTTGTAAAGCTAAAATTAAAAGTTTTGAAAAGGAAAATAAAGCTTGGAAAGCAGAAAAAGATAATATTTTGAAAGAAAGAGATTTATTGAAAGACAATCTTTCTAAATTTGAAAATTTTCTAAATTTGAAAAAGAAGATGTCAAAATTGATTCCATTTTAAAATGTCAAAAA
Organism: Dalechampia spathulata; assembly: GCA_948192965.1. Taxonomy (NCBI): domain Eukaryota; kingdom Viridiplantae; phylum Streptophyta; class Magnoliopsida; order Malpighiales; family Euphorbiaceae; genus Dalechampia; species Dalechampia spathulata. Next base: position 17,588 of record CANYBF010765233.1, read on the forward strand.
TTAAGTGGTGATAAAGAAGGTATTTATTTTAATCAAAATTATTCTCTACCTCTAAGGGAACCGTATTTATGAAAGCATCTACCTCCATTCAAAAACAAAAAGATTTTAAAGGCAAAAGTGTTGACGCTAGGACAAATAACATGCATAAATGTCATGTTCATGTAATTAAAAGTATGTTCATACATCTAGAAGGAAGAATGCTCATAATCATTCTAGATTTAAGAATATCATTTGTCATTATTGCAATAGAAAGGGGCATACAACTAAAAATGCTACATTAGGAAAATGCATTGGAATTGTAATGATATTTGTACTTCTAACCCCTAAGGACCCAAATACATTTAAGTACCTAAGGAAAATTAAATGCATTTGTTTTGATAAGTATGCTTAAGATCCAAGATAAGTGTAAACAAATGGTACCTTGATGGTGGATGCTCAAGGCATATGACCGGAAGGTTGGACTTCCAAAGATCAAATTTCTCAAGGATAAGGTATGTGAAGCTTGTCAAATGGGCAAACAAATAAAGTCCTTATTTAAGGTAAAGAAAAAGGTAATAAAAACTAAACCCCTTCAATTGCTTTACATGAACTTGTTTGAACCTACTAGGATTGCTAGTTTAGGAGGCATGCATTATGCACTTGTTATGGTTGATGATTACTCTAGATTTACTTGGGTTTCATTTATAGCTCATAAAACATTAACCAAAAGAATGCAAAATGAAAAAGGGTATTACCTTTCATCCATTATGAGTGATTGTCATACCTTACCCCTCTTATAAGGCATGACATGCTCCCGTAATATGCTTAACAGATCCTACTTCATACTGAAATCCACTAAACATATTACAACGGATGTTAAAAACAAAATCACATAACTTGATGAATAGTAACGCATGAATAATACTTAATAAATAGTAACTTATGAATAGTAATCATTGGTATAGTAAAATAAAATCGACGTTCCATAACTTTTATAAGTTAAAAGACTCTAAACAATATAGAAAACATTTATCAAACATAATGATATAGAAATTTTGATTGTATTTTTAATCGTGCAAATGAGAGAATTTTAAATTTTTGCTATCACTTAAATAAACGCTATCAAAAAGAACTTTCGTTAAATCCAGTCAAATTCTCATACAAGTAACTAGTTTTAAGGCAACAAACCATTTAAAAACTCAAACTCATTTATGTATGTGCATATATCATATAACTATAATACATATGTAAATAGTGCACTTATCTCTAGGTATTTTTCATAGTTACATACTTACATCATATTTAATATAAACACATATACTAAATTAGCTACCTAAACGTCCTTCTCCAATAGTTATAACTTACCAGGTGCAAATCTCGTCTAGCCTTTATTTTTATCACTGTTATGATCTGCGTTCACAAAAAGGAATGCTGAGTATAAACTCAGTGGTGCACAATAAACGATGTTTAAATAACAAGGTTCAATAAAAATAATAATGGAAACAATAACAATTGCATACCTTCTTTAATTTATGAAAGAATTAACATTTCATAATCATCGACTAAATAATCATCTTGTATTGTAAAAGTCTTGAACTTATAAATCATACAAATAAATCATTTTGCATTATTAACCATTTCCATTAAATCAATAACTTATGTCACAAGTTACAGTAACTTGAAACCCGAATGGGAGACGGGTCTCAATCCCACCCCTAATGTGACTATATTATACCATACTGTCTGTATCACAAGTTACAGTAATCAAATCATTGTAACCCAAATGGGAGACGGGTCTCAATCCCATCCCGAGGTGATATCTTATAATCTAGTGTGCACACCTCTCATCGAGGAGGGAACGGGTCTCAACATTCAACCCGATAAGGAATATCTCATTGTAATCTATCTATTGCCGGTTATGAAACATAATTCTTTTTCAACAATTCTCATCAAATTATACATCAAGCAAGGTGATGTCATATAAAATAAATTAAATAAATAATTATTCAAGTAAACCACATTTTTCATATAAAAGAATCCTTAAGCAACACAAATATCAATTATGTAATCCGTCGTAGAAAACAGATAATTAAATACTTATTTTATAGAAAATCATTTTTAAAATAAATATATTTTATATTTATTATGCACAAACCTCAAATAGATTTTTCCTCTGCTTCCTTTCCTTTTCCTAAATTTTCCCTGTTAACTCCTTCAAATGTATTTACATAATAGTGACAGATTTATCAGAATAAGCTTAAAGCTTAATCTTTTTAACTACTGTTAAAATTACACAGGAATCAGAATTCCCTTTTCACTTCCAAATCATTTCCAACATCATTATAAATCAAACTTCCATATTAAACACACTTAACACCTTGTTTTATATTTCATTAAACTTTTCTTCTAAATTACAAAATTCTGACAGAAATCCGGTAGAGTTCCGCCTGTAATTCGGATATCCCAAAATCAAATCTTCTAATATTATAAATCCATTTGCAGAAAACATAATTTCCTTCTTCCAAAACATCATTTCCACAACTCCATGTCACATTCCAATATAATTCACTATATATAATATAAAATCTCAAATTAAACACAATATACAACCATTTACTCTTCCAATATCCTATCCACTTAAACGTTTACATATTATTCACCAAATATCATACATTCTCAATTATTAAAACACATTTCCATCATCATACACATTCAAATAAGATAAATACCATAAAAACCTATAATAGCCGAAATGTCATTCTTAAATAACATTGATTTTTCTTGAATTCTATTCTCTTCTAACGCTTCAAACCATTATTTTTCATTCTAATTCACAACTAAACACATTTATTCCTCATCAAACTCTTCATATATATGCATACCCCTCTTATGCAAACATATATTTTCATCATTTCACTTCCATTCTTTCATATTTCTTATTATAATCATTCATTTTAACAAATTTCCTTTCTTTATCCATCATTTAATCAAACTAAATTACATTTCTATAAAAACCCATGCTTGACCACATTCTTTCTTCTTTATACTATG
>CANYBF010765339.1:0-19143 GCA_948192965.1 Dalechampia spathulata
AAGCTCAGAGTCGACAGCGTCATCACAGACGTCATCCTCTGGTAAAACCTCAGAGTCGACAGCGTCATCACAGACGTCATCCTCTGATGATTGTATTCATGTATTACCCTCAGTAAAAAATAAAGAAAAAGAAAAGAAAAGTAAACTAATTATATATATATATATATATATATATATATATATCAACTAATAATATTTCATATCTTAATTCAATCTTCTTATTACTTAGCATAAAATTTCTTTAAGTAATAATATTAACATTAATCATTTTATTTAACTATTTACATCACTATTCATGTGATACTATTCATATTAGTTACTATTCATGTGGTACTATTTACATTAGTTACTATTCACATATTACTATCCATGTCTATTACTATTCATCATATAATATTTAGATATCATCATATCTTAATTAGGACCTATTTAATAACATCTTAGCTTTACTTTAATACCCATTTAATATCATTTTAATATGACCATAATAATAACCAAGTAATAAACTTAATTTAATTTAAATGTATTCCTTAATCTTTTCAATTCAACATCCAATTATTATGTGTAATCATATATGATATTCACCTTAATACTTTATTTAATCATTATCATACTTAGCCAATAATTCCATATTCATTATTATAATGATCCATAATACTTTCAATAATTATTCTCATATTTATTTCATAATCCATTTAAATCTTATTATGAAATTATCATTAATCATATACTATTTTATTACTTTATCAATTTTTAATAATTCAAAGCCTTAATTATTCATTCCACTTAATACCATTTATAAATCATTTCAATAATTTCCTTATAACATTAATCATACTAAATTTTTATAACTCTTTTAATACTCAATATGAAATTTTGTAATTTTCATAATATATCTCATTTAAGCTTCCACTTTAATCTTCTTACTTAATTCTTACTTAGCATTATCTTATACTATTAATTAATTGCTTCTTTAAGCTTCTAATAATAATTAATTCACTTAATAAATAAATCATTTAAGCCCCTTTTTTAAACATTGCTGTGTACTTCTTATACATCCACTTAATCATATTAAATGTCCATATCTCTTATAATGCTATAAACACTATCCAATATTTATTAAAATATTCCTTTTCCACTTTAATTAATAATCACAGAATTAAATAATCAATTATAATATCATGTGCCTTACTTTTGACCATATTAATTCATTAACACCCATATGACATACAATAATATTTTTTTTGTTTTTATTCATTTATTATGCTCCCTTTTTGTCTTTATTCACTTTAATGCTCCATACCTTATCTTATTCTTATAATAATTCAATTTCCTCTTTAATTCTGAACCATATGATAATATTATAAATATTATAATAATTTACTTTATCCTTTAATCATTTAAATTAATAATCTTTTTCAACTCCATTAATCCATCTTAAACCATCATTTATCTTAAATTAACTTAACCTTATCTTACTTAATTACTCATTAACCTTTCTTATCTCTTAATTAAGCCTTTAACTTACCATTTTCTTAGCTTTTTCCTTCATGAATTTTGGCCATACCATGACCACCAACACATAACCTACACACACACCTCAATCCACTAATAATCAATCACTTTACAACACTAATCAACTAAATAATCAAACTAAAAACTAAAAATCATCAAATCCACCTCTAACCATTTGACTATGACCCTTTTAATATCAAAATAATTCTGCCATATGATCATCTTAAGAAAAACAATTTGGCCTCATCACCAAACCACCAAAAATATATAAAACATGAAGATTTATCATAAATCAAGCTCACCTTTAAGTAAAAAGACTAAAAATAAACTAAAACTTGGTATTTCCTTTAGCTTTTCATATAATCCATTCGGTTGAACCTTGATCTCAACCTAAAATTCTCATGCATGTACCTTAAACATAAGATCCATGAAGAAAAATATGGATTAGACATCAAATAAGGTACAGTTTTCAAGGAAAACTCATGAATAAAGTGGTTTTCAACTTACACTTTGAATAACAAGGAGGAAGTGATTTGGCCATCTCATAAGCAAAGGATTTAGGAAGATATTTTGGTCCAATATTGAATAACACTAACCATTCTAGCTTGAGCTTGAAGAATATCATGAAAAACATAAGAAGAAGTTGCGGTTTTTCAAACTTCTTTCAACATCATTGTCGGCTTCACGATGAAGAAGCAAGAAATGGAAAGATCTTGACTCCATCTTCATCTAAACATGTAGTTCTTTGATTTAACTTGAAGTTTCATGAAGAAAAGAAGGTGGAATGATGAAGTTTTCAATTTTTCCTTAAGAAAGAAGATGAAAAACATAAATGAACTAAGAAGATAGTTAGGAAAGAAAAGGAAATATAGAGGATGGTTCAGCCATGAGGGAAAGGAGGAAGAAAATGAGTGTATTAGGTTTCATTTAACCATAAATTTGGATGGAATAAGATGCTTATATAGTATGGTTGCAAGGAAGCTTTCATACACTCATTACATAAGATTCTAGCCCATATTTCATACCATTTTGAAATAAAAACATGTATAATACAATTTTCACTCCCTTTTTCATTTAAAATACATATGTATATACCCCATTTCCCTTGAAATTGATATTTCCCTCTTAAAATGCCATCCATCCATCTTTTAAATCAATAAAATATCATATTATTCTTATCTCTCCTTCCACTTTCTCCACTTTCCATACTACTTTTCCATTTACCCATACCTCCTTTTTCCATTACCCATACACCATTATTTTATTCAATCTACTTTTCCATCTTCCCATACTAAATAAAATACAAATTTCAAATTTCCACATCATCAAATTTATATTATTTAATTTTCATCTTATTTACACATCATCAAATCAATATTCTTTTTCTTATTTCCTTTTTATAATATATCCTATATTTTATTCTTTCCATCATATGTCCAATTAATATACTATTATTATTTCTATTTCTTTATATTAATATTGAATTATACCCTCCATTAATCAATAAATTTATTTATGACATCATCAAACCCCTATTATGATATCATCATGATATCATTAATAAAAATCACTAATTTTATTTTCTAATATTTTCATATCATTTATATACCATCACAAATGTATTATCAATCCATAATTAATCATTCTTAATAAAATTAAAACCATAATTAAGCTCATTCGCTTACATCATCATTGTTCATTATGACATCATAAATGAATTTCCAAATTCCATTATACTTTCTTTTCTATATTATTAATCTTATGTTAAATAAATCATCTTAGGTATATATATTCCAATATACTTATTTAATATTCCATTATTCACTAATCCATAATTATTTCTGTATGCATAAATATTATACATATATTTTTCATTCATATAATTTATTTATACGATCCTTAATCATACATAATTATTTAAATTATGCATACTCCAAATACAATCATAATTTATCTTTATTTCTCAATGATATACATTTCCATACATACGTAAATATTCTTGCCTCGATATACATGCATTTAATCGATCGATCCAATTTTACACGATCAAACTTATTTTTCACATTCGACTTATTCTACTATCAACTTATCATCATTTCTTAATTCCGATAGATATTTCTTATCATTATCATAATATTTATAATTTTCTATCTCGAAATATGCATTTTCCCATAATTTCACATCATCATTTAATTTTTGATCGTATAGGGGGTAATTTCATCACTCGAATCATTAATACTTTTCACATTAAAAATGAGGATGTGACATTTGAAATCCACTTAATATGTTTATTTCAAAACTTAATCAAGTTCTTATCTTCATTTCGACCGCATACCCTAAATTTTACACACTTAACATCTTAAAACTTTCATCTTAAGTCCAATTGAATTCATATGCTATATGCTTTTTATTAACACATCATTAAGAACTTCATTTTAACCTTAATTAAAAGTTAATTACTTAAATCATACTTTAACTTAATCATTTATTTCATAGTTCTTGAATCATACACATTTACTATCATATTTAGCCTTAAATCATCAAATATTCTTGTTTTAAGCCCATTTGTATATGTCATACTTAATGCTAACCTTATTAATCATAATAATACTTCCTTTTAACTTTAATTCTTATGTTATATCATTAAATCAAGCTTCACATAATCCATTTTTCATAACTTCTATTCTATTATTGCTTAAAGTAAAAATTTAACCTTAAATCATAAATTTTGCTTAACTTATCACTTAACTTATATCATCTTCTTAACTTTGTACCTTCTATTTTAATTATAATCACCTTAACATGTTTTAAACTTATTAATCATTAATAATTTTGCTTAGGATGATTGGGCTAAGAAGGAAAAAGTAACACACACACACACACATAACCACTAAACACTTTATTTCATGTCCTTTACAATCCTAACTCATCTAACCATCAAATAATCAATTAAAACTAACATAAAACATTCTGTTCAAATCATCAAACACTCATTTAATATGCAAATTAGTAGATATATAGCTACTTCATACTCACCAAGGCTCACCTTTAGCCAAACAACCAAAATCTTAAGTAAAATGTGCTCTCTACCTATTTATCTTATAAATCTATATAGATCTTTTTAATTTTACTTGTTTAGCTTGATATCCACCTGAAATCAACATGCATGTACTAAAAAGAGTTAGATCTAACCATAAAACAAGTCAAACTTTAAGGAAAGGTTGTAGTTTATAACAAAATCCATGATTCTTCATGGTTTCGGTTATGTACTTAAAGGATCTTTAGAAAAGGGTTTTGGTCACCATGAAAAAGAAGAAAAACAAGGAGTATTTTGACTTTACCTTGTAGTATACTCATAAATCTTGCTAGAACAAAGAAAATAAGATGAAAGATGAAGAATGGCTTGCAAACTTTGTCTTCTTCAAGGAAACAACTTTAGCTTCTTTGTAAAAATGGAAAAATGAGTATATCTTGACTTGAACTTAAGCTTTACTCAAGGAACCAACTTTGAACATACTGTTTAGAAGAAAAATGAAGAGAAAATGAAGTCTAGTTTCGATTTCTTTAGGGAATGAAGAAAGAAATGTAAGAACACTAAAGAGATAAGTTAGGAAATAAGAAGATAAGAGAGAAATGAGTAGTGAATGGAGATATGCTTCAGCCAAGGATAATAAAATAGAACAAACATGTGATCTAGGTTAAGATAAGGTGATAAAATCGTAGGGTTAAGTGGGGTGGGGTGTTGGACAATCCTAAAATGGCTAAAATACACCTAAATACATTGGATTTTATCCTTTATTCATACCTTTATGTATATGTAATGTATTTCTTTTAAATTCCACCAATAAATAACCTAAATTTCATATTTCTTACTCCCTTTATTCATTAATACACATTCATTTAGTAATTACCATCTTTTATCTAATAAAATACCATTTCTCTCTCCATCTATTAACACCATTTCCAAAACTACTTTTTCAAATACCCATACATCTTTTTCAAATACCAATCCCACTTTTATTATAATATAATAATTCAAATTTACTTTAACTTATTCTAATTTCAATTATATTTATCTATTTATCTTCTTACATAACATTAATTAATACTAATCATGATTATGACATCACTTTCACTACTTATGACATCATTAGTAAAAATTCTAATTATACTTTTATTAATACATTATAAATACATAATTACTTATTTTCTAATACATTAAGATCATAATTAAGCTCATTTACTTACATCATGCTTACATCATCATGATTACATCATCATTGCTCAATTATGATATCATAAATAATTCTAAATCTTATTTAACTATCTTTTTATATTAGTTAACTTAAGTTAAAACAATCATTTTAAGCTTACTTAATTAATCATATTAAATGTTTTCAATATCAAAAACATCAATTAGTCACCGTTCAGTGGTTCTGTTTAAGGGTTTCATTAAAAATTTTCATTTCAACATTAGAGCTATAAACTCTAATCTCATCATATACTTATCATCATAAGCATTATTTCATATCATTAACACACCAATAACATATAAAACAATACATTTCAACCAATTCATGAATGTATAATGAATGCTTGATTGAGGATGTGACAGTTGCTGCTCGTCCTCTGGCACTTGTGTTTATTCTTCCTTATGAGCAGCACCAGCTTCTTCCTCCTCCTCATCATCTTCATCTAGGCATCTTTGTTTTATACCCTATCTGTCCTCATATGCCATAAACTACAGCCCTCTTGCTTGTAACAACCTTGCATCATATAAATATCTAGCTGAGAACATGCCTGATGGCATAAGGGTTAGGCCAGTATGATCAACATCAAAATAGTCAGCGATGGCAGTTATAATGTAGCTTAATCCTAGTTTCTTGCTTGTAGGTTTAGCCATCTTCATAAATCCTTTCATGATATGGAATGTGGTGCAAAAATCATGATTATTCTACATGCACCACATGGGAAATAGTTCCTGGGTTTAGACTTTTTTGTTCTTTATTTTAGCAAAAATAGAGACTACCATGTATTTATGCAATAGAATTAAAGTAGGGTCTCAAATCAACAAGTTCAAGGCATTCCTAGTGTTGTAAGGGAGGTTACAAACTATGATTTTAATCCAAAAGTCTTTAAGTTTAAGGTCAATATGCAAAGATGTAAGGCCATGTTGGGGCAATTCAGTGGCATCCTTTGTCATGTCATATGTCATCTTAAGTGGCCTACCCCTCATCCTAAATTGGATTTTACCTACTTTGTTATCAACAAAGTCACATGTGGTGTAGAATTCATGAAGCAATTTTGTGCATACTTGATGTTCATTCTCTATGAAAGTTGCCCAACCTAGCTTAAGAGCATAAACTTTTAAGGGCTCTTTTATGCCTAGACTCTCAAGTACAGACCAATCAAAATAGCAAGGAAGTATGATTTGTTTCATTTTTATCTGTTAGTATTTCTGACCTTCCTCACTTGAATAGATTGGGAATGGAACTCCAAATTGATTAGCAATATCTTATGTGGATGTCTTGGGTGCCTTCTCTTTATCTTTGGTGTGTTAGGTGGTTTTCTTTACTCTCTTAGACATAGCTGCCATGGAGTACAAAACTTGTTTAGTGAGGCTACCAAAGAAAAATAACATATTTAGGCATACTTTACTTTAACCATAATCATGGAGTTTCATTTTTGGGCATTTCACTCCTTCAATTTAAATGAAAGAAAAGTGGAAAAATAATCATACACAATGCAAACATATCTATTTCATCCTAAAACCATCTCTAATCAAGAAAAAATCTTGTTTCTCAAGGAAACCTAAAAATTAAAAAAAAACTTTATTTTCAAGAATAAAAGAGAGAATGTAATTTCTAACCTTTCAAAATGATGAGGATGATGAGAAAATGCCGTAAAAACCATGGATTTTGCTTGCAATGAGGTTGGGAGAGTGAAAATCAGAGTTTTGAGTTTTAGAAAATGGGGAGGCAAATGAGAGGGTGAGTTGTAAAAGAGAGGGTTACTTAAAATTTAAGGATTGTTTAAGTTCAAAAATCATAGCAAGCTCTCGGCCACGATCATGGACTGCATGATCATGGAGTTTAAAAAAAATACCCTTGCCTCTTACCTTTCTGTCATGATTGTGGACTATCGTGGACTTCCATGCCATGATCGTGGAGTTTAAAATTTGCATATTATTATTACTGAGCTTTGTTTTTCTTTTAAAGCCTACCTCTAGAACACTAATTAAGGAAACAAGATTCAATCAAACCACATCAAAACAACCATGTTAACTAAGTAAAGAAAAATACATAAATTGAAATCAAAAGTTTTAACATAATCAAATTCCAAGGGTATAAATAACCTTAACAAAGACTTGAAAAAAAAATTCTAACGTAAAACACACGCACATGCTAGGTTTAAGGGTCATCAGCTAGACCTTACCTTCTTGTGGGCTTAATGTAAAGATGTTACCTCCTTCAGCTTGTGAGATAAACCGCCAAGGTATACCTTGCATCTCTGCCTGTTGACCTTAAAGCTCTCTCCTCTATCATTCTTTAATTCCAAGGCTCCACTGTCAAAGACTTGGGATACTTTGAAAGGACTGCTCCATCTAGATTTGAGTTTTCCAGGAAATAGTCGTGACTAGGAATTAAACAATAGCACGTTATCACCAACATTGAATGATTTTACCTTGATATGAGCATCGTGCCATTGCTTGTTCCTTTCCTTGTATAGCTTAGCATTTGCATATGCTAGGTGCCCTAATTCCTTCAATTCTTACAACTGCAGCAGCTTTTTCTCCCCTACATTCTTCATATCATGATTTAGATACTTGATTGCCCAATATGCCTTGTGCTCCAGCTCCATAGGCAGATGACAGGCCTTTCTATAAGCCATCCTATAAGGAGTTGTGCCTATAAGGTTTTAAATGCGATACGGTATGTCCATAACGTGTCATCCAACCTTACTACCCAATCTTTCCTAGAACCATTGACTACTTTTCTAGGATTCTTTCCATCTCTTTATTCACTAACTCTACTTGACCGTTGGTTTATGGATGGTAGGTCGTGGATACCTTGTAATGCACATTATACCTCCTGAGCAAAGCTTCAAACTTGGCATTACAAAAGTGTGCTCCTCCATCACTGATGAGTGTTCTAGGAACTCTGAATCTAGCAAATAGCTTTTTCATGAATCGGCTTACCACTCATCCATCATTGATGGGACTAGCAACTGCTTCAGCCCATTTGGAGATGTAATCAACTCTCACCAATATGTACTTATTTCCCATGGAAGTAGGACATGGTCCCATGAAATCCACTCCCCATACATTAAATATCTCAACCTCTAAAATTGAAGATTGAGGCATCATATCACATCTGGATATGTTCTTAGTTCTCTAACACTTATCACAGTGAAGCATATAATTCATTGCATCCTTGAAGATTGTTGGCCAATAGAATCCACATTTGAGCACCCAACTAGTTGTCTTATTTGCACCATAATGCCCTGTATAAGATGAATCATGACACTGTGTTAGTATAGACATTATTTCCTCTTCCAGAACACATCTCCTTATTAAGCCATCAGCACATTGGTGAAATAAGTAGGGTTCCTCCCACTGGTAGTACTTGGTACTGGCAAAGAACTTCTTTTGTTGTTGATACAAAACATTGGAAGGCACTATACCACAGGCCAAATAATTAGCCATGTCCGCATACCAAGGAATTTCCTTTTTTTACTCCATGAAAATAGTCTCATCTGGAAATTCTTCCTTGATAGGCTCGTTCTCTTCACCATCATCATCATCCTTCTCCAATCGTGAAAGATGATCCGTAACTACATTCTCAGCTCCTTTCTTGTCTTTGATTTCAAGGTTGAACTCTTGTAACAATAACACCCACCTAATTAACCTTGGATTTGCATCTTTCTTAGCGAACAAATACCTCAAAGTAGTATGATCAGTAAAAATAATAACTTTGGATCCTAACATATAAGCTCTAAAATTATCATATGCAAACACTACTGCTAAGAGTTCTTTCTCGGTGGTGGTGTAATTCAATTGTGGTCCTGTCAAAGTTCTGATAGCATAGTAAATAACATGTAATTTCTTATCTTTCCTTTGCCTCGATACACACCCTAGAGCAAAGTCACTAGCATTATACATAATCTCAAAGGGAAAAAAACAATCCGGTGAAGTTAAAACTAGAGCTATGGTTAATGCATACTTCAATGTGTTAAAAACATTTAAGCACTCATCATTGAAATCAAACATAACATCCTTGACTAATAAGCTCGTCAAGGGCTTAGCAATGACATAAAAAATTTTGATAAAGTGACGATAAAATCTCACATGACCAAGGAAACCTTGTATACCTTTGACATTCTTTGGTGGTGGTAGATTAGATATTACCTAAATTTTTGCTCTATCCACCTCAATACCTTCCTTGGAAATCTTGTAGCCAAGCATAATTCCTTCATCTACAATAAAATGGCATTTTTCCCAATTCAGTACCAAGTTGGTTTCCTTACAGCGTTTCAAGACTCACTCTAAATTCTTCAAACATGACTTAAAAGAGTCTCCAAATACTCAAAAGGCATCCATGAAAATTTCCATGAATTCCTCAATCATATCAGCAAATATAGCAATCACACATCTCTAAAAAGTGGCAGGCGTATTACACAAACCAAAATGTATACACCTATAAGCAAATGTACCATATGGACATGTAGCTTGAATATCCATCTAAAAAGCAATAGAAAGAATGACTTACTATTTTTCAATCATTTGATCAATGAAAGGCAAAGGAAAATGGTCTTTCCTAGTAGCAGAATTCAACTTCCTATAATTAATACATACTCTCCAACTAGTTACTGTCCTAGTTGACAGTAATTCCTTCTTCTCAATTTCTATAATAGTCATACCTCCCTTTTTTGGTACATATTGGACAGGACTCACCTACTCACTATCAGAAATAGAATAGATAATACCTGCATCAAGTAATTTTATCACCTCCTTTTCCACAACATCTTTTATGTTGGGGTTGAGTCTCCTTTGCCTCTCATGAACAGGCCTACTTCCTTCCTCCAAGTGTATCCTATACATAACCATATTAAGGTTAATCCCCTTGATGTTGAACAACTACTAGCCTAAAGCCTAGATGTGCTTTCACACCATTTAAAGCAACTTGTCCTTCTGCACTAAAGTTATCTTATTAGATATAATGATTGGCAAGGTTTCATTATTACCTAAGAAAGCATACCTCAAATGTTTTGGCAAGATTTTCAGTTCCAACACAGGTGATTTTTTGATTGAAGGAAGACTAAGGTTAGAATTCCTTACCAATAGTTCTGTTTTAGGTGGTTCATCACCTTCCTCACCTATTACCTCAGTTTCCTCCTTTATTGTGACATCTTTTGGTTCCTCTTCAAGTATAGTATACATACATTCATCAATCACATTGAGCTTCATAAAGGATCCACCTTCCATTGGCTGTTTCATTGCTTTCCTCATATAGAACTCTATCTGCTCTTCATCGATTCTCAAGATAAGTTTCCCTTCATGCACATCAACTAAGGCTCTCCCTATATTTAGGAAAGGCCTTCCTAAAATTAAAGGGCAGTTGACATTCTCATTATAGTCCAGCACCACAAAGTCTACTGGAATGATGAACTTGTCTACCTTCACCAAAACATCCTCAATGATACCAAACAGTTTCTTCACTGATTAATCCGTAAGCTAAATCACCATGGAAGTAGTTTTGATATCTCCAAGACCTAGCTTCTGAAAAATGGCATATGGCATCAGTTGATACTTATACCTAAATCATACAAACATTTGTTAAATACCAAGTTTCCTACTTTATATGGAATAGTGAAACTTCCTGGATCATGTAACTTTGATGGAATTTTACTTGAAATGATTGAGCTACAGTTTTTGGTTAGTGAAACTGGTTACATGTCATCAATTGTGCATTTGTGTGCTAAGATTTCCTTTAAAAATTTAGCATATTTAGGCATGTCTTGAATCATCTCAGCAAATCTCATATTTATTCTCAGTTTTTCAATTTCTCCACAAATGCAACAAACTTCTCATCTACTTTAGGTTTCATCAACCTTTATGGAAATGGAATGGGGGGCATGTACTTACTTAGCCTTGGCTCAGTTTCCTTCTTCTTTTGCCTACAACCAACTTCATGATCATGGAGTTGACTGCCATGATGGTGGCAATGACTTCCTTTAACCTCTATTTACGTTTGTGAAGGCTTAGATTCATAGCTACTCTGTTTTCTTTCCTCAGCCATGCACTCATCCTCATTGTTAGCATGTTCCTTACCTTTACTGAGTAGCTTTTTTCCATTCCTCAATTGAATTGCATTCACTTGCTCTTTAGGGTTTGGCTCAATATTACTCAAAAGTTCTCCAAGGTTTCTTTGTACTATTGCTGTTACCAGCTGCCCCACTTGTACCTCTAAGTTGTGGATGGAGGAGGAATGGTTCTTTGTGATTTGATCAAACTTGGCATCCATTTACTTTTATGATTCCTCTTGATTAGTCAATTTTGTTTCCAGTAACTCTATGAACTTCTCCATCTTTGACTCAAAATTGTTTTGCGGAGGTGCTGGTTATTGCATCTTTTGTACATTTCCTGCATTGTTACTCCAAGAAAAATTTGAATGGTTTCACCATCTTGTGGATTGTTACATGTTGGAGTAAGGATTGTTACCTTGTCTTCCTGTGGATTGTGGCATGTTGCCTACAAAACTAGCCTACTCCATGGTCTTACATGCATTGCACTCATTCACAGTATGTCATGCTTGCCTAGACAGCTCACATGAACTGGACACCTTTGATAAGTTATTGATTTGCTTTATCAAATTTACAACTTCAAGCTACAAAGCACTAATAGCATCAAGTGATAAAACACCTTTGTGTTCTTTAATTACCGTTCTAAACCTGTCTGATGCCCATAGTACATTTATAGCTGCCATCTCTTCTAGTAGTTCATATGCTACCTTAATAGTTTTCTTTATCAGGGACCCTCTAGTTGCTGCATCGATGGTCCCTCTAGTGGTTGTGTTGGTCCCATTGTAGAATGTTTAGAGCAGTAATTCTCTCGGTAAGTTATGATGAGGACACTTTCTTTGTAGCTCCTTGAATCTTTCCCATGTCTCATATAGAGACTCATTGTCCATCTACTGGAAATTGGTAATTTCCTTGATGATCATTGTTGTCTTTACCAAAGGAAAGTATTTGGCCAAAAATGCTTGCATAAGCTGGTCCCAAGTTATAATTGACCTTGGGGTCAATAAGTTTAGCTAGATCTTTGCCTTGTCCCTCAATGTAAATGGGAATAGCCTCAGCCTTATTACATCCTCTGTCACTCCATTATACTTAAAAGTATCATAAATCTCCAAAAAATTTAAGATATGAGCATTAGGGTCTTCATTTGCTAAACTAAAGCACTGTATCAAAGACTACAACATCTACAGTAGAGATAACTTAATCTCAAAATTATTGGCAACTACAGCTAGTCTCATTATGCTTTGTTGGTTAGCATAGAAACCAGGCCTGACCACATCCATCAAAGTCCTTTGCTCTTCTACCATTTCTAATGGATTTTCCAGTATAAATCATTCATGAGCAGCTCTTTGGTTCTATCTTTCAAGCCTTGTTGGATCTTCATAAGTTTCTAACAATGATGATTAAGAGTTCTTGGTTATTCTCCAGAATGAACAAGCATTCTATGATTCAACTATCATTGTAGTTATAAGCTTAAGAAATCATTTAGAAAGCTAATATGTAGAATTAAACATCTCTTAATGTTCAAGCATTCTATAATCCAACTCTCATTGCAATCATAAAGTAGAGATTTCATTTCTAAAACCAATCTTGAAATTTAAACATCTATAGTAATGTTAAACAAGCATAATCAACTATCCCAGCAAGGGATTTCAAAAATCAAATCCTACTATAGAGTACTTAGCCACTCATAGCTTACAAGAAAAACAAGAAAAGATGAAGATACAGCTAAGAAGAACACTCTAGAGAAGAATGAGTGATCGGATGATAGAGTCCCTCCTGGATCAATCTTGATTTCCTCCTTAAATTCTTGAATGGAAGTCATCCTTTACCCTATCTTGAGTTTGTCCATTTCTTTGCCCACTACTCTTCCTATGATGTGGAGTCCATTACCCATTAAGGCTCTTTAAAACTTTTTATTTTTGCTCCCCCCATGAAACCCATTCCTTGCACTGAGTTGACTGCCAGATCAAACTTAAATTTGCTCAATCATTGCAAGTCCACGATCATGGAGTTGGATGCCACGATTGTGGCCTTGCTCCCAATGGCTTCTTTGAAATGCACATCTTTTGCCACGATCGTGGAGTTCTACCAAGGTTCCTTCTCTTGATTTGCACCCTCTATCATGATTATGGAGCTCCATCCCATGATCATGGAGTTATCCAAAGGCTTCTTCTCTCGATAGCTTTTTGTCACGATCATGGAGTTGCTCTTTATGCATAAAAACTCTTCAATTTCTCTTTATTTGTTCCTTAAACTTTATATACTTAGCACACATATCAAATTCCATAAAAGATAACATAAAACAAAGTAAAACCTGATGAATTTGATGCAAACTTACATCCTAAAACACTTGAAATATAATGCATGATGGCACACATCAAGAGGGTGATTAATGCTTTTGGATATTTTGGGTGGTAATAAGCACATGATTGTTATCTTAGTTTGGTGATGATTTCAATTCCTATGCTTCTTAACATTGTTTTCATCTTCTTATCACTGATTCCATTTAACTTCTTTACAAAATTATTTTACTGTTGATCATTTCCAAATCATTTGAATTACTTAAACAAGTTGGAAATCAAAGAGTGGTGGATAAATCTTAAATCCTCATGGGATCGATATCTTACTACAACTATTTTTATGCTTGCAGTAAAGTAGTAAATAAAACTACTATCGTTTCATATCATATCAAGGAAGATTAAGTTTTTGGCACCATTGCCAAGGATTTATGTGTTTAACGTTGCTACAAAGAGAGTATAATTTGATTTAAATGTTTTTTTTAATTTTTATCTTACTTTTATAGGTGTATAAGTAGGATAAGAACCAAGAATTCTCAATCATCATTGTCGAAGGCTTACGAAAAGCCAATAAGACTTGAAAGGGAAAATTGAAGAGCTGCTCAAGAATGAACTGTGTAGAAAAATCCAGTAAAAATGGTAGAAGAGCAAGGACATTGATGGATGTGGTCAGATCTGGTTTCTATGCTAACCAACAAAGCATTTTGAGACCAGCTGAAGGTGTTTGTTCTCAAAATGTACATTTTATTTAGATCGAGTTTGTTTTCTCAAACATGTTATTTCAACAGAAGGTGTTATAGTTGATTCTAGTAAAATAAAAGCAGTTATGAGTTGGTCGAGTCGAAAGTCTGTTACGGAGATACGTAGTTTTTGAGGATTAATAAGGTATTACAAGTAGTTTATGAAAGGCTTTTCTATGATTGCTACACCTATGACTACACTTCTACAGAAGGATGTGCCATTTAAGTGGACTGAGGAGTGTCAGAAGAGTTTTGATTGGTTGAAGCAATGTGTGACCTAAGCACCAGTGTTAACTTTACTTGTACCAAGAAAAGAGTATGTTGTTTAAATTGATGCCTCGCTTAATGGATTGGGGTGTGTTTTGATGCAAGAATGGAAGGTTATAGCTTATGCTTCTCAACAGCTTAAGCTGCATGAGTGTCATTATCCTAATCATGATTTAGAATTGGTTGCTACAGTTTTTACATTGAAGATTTAGCATCATTACCTTTTCAGTAAGAAGTGTTACATCTACACTGATCATAAGAGTCTTAAGTATTTGGGGATACAAAAAGAGATTAATTTGAGACAGAGAAGGTGGATGGAACTCATTAAGGATTACAACTATTTGATCGATTATCACCCAGGAAAAGCAACCACATTTGCTGATGCTTTGAGTAGAAAGACTTTCACTAGTCTGCTTCAATCTCCAATGAGTTTGGTAAATAAGCTTTGATAGATGAATGCCATTTTGACAGTGTAATCAAATTGTATCTTAGTCGAGCTTCAATTATAGATTAAGCCTATATTGACTTATTGTGTTAGAGAAGTTGCTTAGAGAGATGCAGAATATCAGAAGCAACTAGAGAAAGTATAATAAGGTATTCAAACTACTATTATTTTGGATGATGATGGGTTACTGAGGTATAAGGATTAGTTGTATTTTCCAGCTGATGAAGAGTTACAAAAGTATATTCTTGATGAAGCTTATAACACGTTATATTCGTATCATCCTAGAAGTACCAAAATGTATCATGATTTGAGATCATTTTATTGGTAGGTAGGTGTGAAGAAGGATACATCAGAGTTTGTTGCTTGATGTCTTACATGTCAATAGGTAAAAGTAGAGCACCAAGTTCCAACAGGGTTCTTACGATCGTTATCTATTCCAGAATGGAAATAGGATAGGATAACAATGGATTTTATCACTGGGTTATCTTTGGCTCAGGGTACACATGATGCTATTTGGGTCATTATTGACAAATTGATGAAATCTGCACATTTTATACCAGTACGCATGGATTATAGTTTAGAATGCTTGATGGAATTGTATATCAAGGAAATAGTGAGACTTCATAGGATACCTATATCCATTGTCTCAGATAGAGATTCTCGATTTACATTTTGATTTTAGGGGAGTTTTCAAAAGGTTATAGGTACTAAAGTACATTTTAATACTGCTTTTCATCCTTAGATAGATGGGTAATTAGAATGAATTATTTAGATACTAGAGGATATGTTGAGAGCTTGTGTTTTGGAATGGAGTGGTAGTTGGATAAGTACATTCCTCTTATTGAATTCGTTTACAATAATAGTTTCCAATCCAATATACAGATGGCATCTTATGAAGCATTGTATGGTAAACGGTGTAGAACTCCACTATTTTTAGATGACGTTGGTGAACGATGATTGATCAGACCTAATATAGTTCAACAGGTAGAGGATCAAGTGAAATTGATTAAGGAATGGTTAAAAGCAGCATCTAATTAACAAAAATCTTATATAGACTTGAAGCGTAGAGATATTGAGTATAGTGTTGGGATAAGGTGTTTTTGAAAGTGTCGCCATGGAAGAGAATTCTACGATTCGGGTAGAAAGGAAAGTTAAGTCCAAGGTTTTTTGGTCCTTATAAAGTGTTAGAAAGAGTTGAACCATTAGCTTATAGATTAGCTTTGCCTCTAGAGTTGGATAGAATCTATAATGTTTTCCACGTATCTATGCTTTGGAGATACAGATCATATCCTTTACAGATTATACAAGTGGAACATATAGCAGTTCAATCTGACTTATCATACAGTGAGGAACCTATTAGAATTTTGGCTCAAGAAATGAAACAGTTAAGAAATAAAAGGATTCCATTGGTACAGGTATTATGGAATCATCATTCAGGGCAAAAAGTGACTTATGAAAGAGAATTAGTGATTAAACAATAATATCCATAGTTGTTTATAGGTAACATTGGTTAGAATTTTGGGGTAAAATTCTAATTTAGGGGGAGAGAGTTATCTCATCCTCATAACTTACAGTAAGAATTATACATTGATTATTGTGCATGATTAATTGAATGTGTGATGTGCATGATTAATTGAATGTGTGATATGCATGATATATATGCTTAATTAAGTACATGTTATAGAATTAATTAGATGAGTATTAATTTAATTAAATGATATGTATAGTTAATGTAATTTAAATTGGCGTGTAAATATGTGAATATTTATAAATTACGTTATTATGAATTTTAATTGAATAATATACATGCTTTAATAAATAAATAATATTATATTAATTAATACATAGCATATATGAATAAATATATGATTCTAGATTGTTCCTTACGTTTTAAGCTTAAGAGGAAGGATTTAGTGTTGGTGTGTGCATGGTATGGATGATTAGTCATCCTCATGATTAAGTGTAATGATTACCATAATTGAGTTGTAAATTTTGGAGAGTGAGATGTCAACTTAGGAAGGATAAATGGAAGGGTGCATTGCATGTCTAAGTAAGGTTCACTACATGGAATTAAGGCTTAGTCATATATAAGCTTGAAACTTAAGAAATCAGCTCATTTCTTCACTTCTTCACTTTGGCAATTTCCTTTCCTCTCCACTCTTTCCCTTTACTCTTCACCAAATCATGCTAAACACTTTTAGAATTCCTAGTGCTTTATTTCATGTCCTCTTGGGAGCTACCTTAGCGTGTGGAAGGGTGTTTAGCATATGAGTTTTCTTTTAGATTGTGCATTGTGTGGTTGTGTTTGGAGTTTTATGTGAATATAGTTGCTGCCTAGGAGAAGAGCTTGCACTTTGTATTGTTTGGGGTTTATTGAAGGTGGGTAAAGATGTTGTTAGTTGTGATTCATGTATGATTAACATATGAAGCTTTTTGTAATGTGTGGTTTGCATAAAATGTGTTTGATAACTCCAATTTTGTATCCATTGTAATATGCATGTGTAGTTTGTGTATGGTGAGTGGCATGGATATGTATGTTGTGAGGGACTAAACCTCATATGTATATCTTGTTTTGTTATACATGCATGGGTGTTTAGTGAAGGTAGAAGACTGGTTATGGTTTTAGGTAAGATACTTAATGGTAATGTAGTTGCATGAAGCGATTGTATGCATGTTTCAAGCTATATAAATGAAGTTATTAAATCTATTGTTATGGTTAGTATGGCTGAGTTTAATGGTTTAAAACAACTGCTAAAATGATGATTAAAATATAAAAGTGGTAATTTAAAACAACAAAGACATAATTGGTGGAAATTAAATTAGTAAGATAAAAATTTAAGATTCATGCCTAAGCTATTTTTGGGATAGTTTTTAAGGCTTACTGTTGCACCCTAATTTTGGACCGGCTTGACCCGGATCGAATCCGAGATGATCCAGGACCATTTCGGGTTGGTCTTGGGCCACTCCGGGTTGATTCGAATCGTTCCAGACCGTTCTGGGCCAATTCTGGCCCATTTTGGGGTGTCACACACCGCATATGTTCTGGACCCACCGCATATGTACAAACATACGCGATCGTGTATGTTTGTGACACGCCGCATATGTTGGGATACGCGATCGTGTATGTTTTAGGGTTTAGCATATGTTAAGATAGGCGATCGCGTATGTCTCCGGGACAGAAATTTTAAAAGCTTTGGAACTCCATTCTGACGGGGGTGGGCAATTTTGGTTAGGATTTTAATTAGACCTACGAATTTTAGGGTTTTGGCAGCCATCAAGAGACTAAAATTAATTTTCTTAAACCTAATTTTGGATTGATCTAAGCAATTAGGGTTAGAAAAACATAATAAATTCACAATAAATCACTTAGATTAGGTGATTTCAATCCCTAAACTTGGATTTTGGACTGTTTTCTTCGTCCCCATACTCGGATCTAAGGAGAATCTACGAGAGGTTAGTAAAATCTATTGCTTTTTATCATTTTTATGAATTTTTCATCATATCCATGCCTAAAAATATTGAAAATTGAATTGTTTTAACGTTTTACGCATGATTCATATGTGTTTTTGATGTTTTGCTT